>JAXQQM020089090.1:0-34290 GCA_034641835.2 Pinus albicaulis
ATACCACATGGTCAATAACCATAACTTATTTCACAATCAAAGTCTTTAAAATATTTTATTTTAATTTAATTTTATAACATTTTCTTAATTAATTCTAAAAAGAAAAATGTTATCATTACTTTTGAAATATATATAAACCCTCTATGGTATATTCCCATAGAAATTATATCAAATTTTCATTAAAATTAAAAATGAGAATACTTTTATATATAAATATGTGAAATATATATAATATAAATAATATTAATAAGAAGCAACATAAATTCATCTTAACTAAGCATCCAAGTGATGAAAACAAAAAAATTAACTAACAATAATATAGGAAATATATATATTTTTAAATAAATTATATTAAAAAAAAATTGATATATCTTTAATTATACTAATTTTGTAATTTTTGTTTAAATAAATTATATTTAAAAAAATGTGATATATCTTTAATTATATTAATTTAATTTTTTTAATATATCTTTATTTGATGTATTAATTTTATAATAATTCTCTCATAACAATAATTTTTTAATTGTTATATGGGTAAAATTTATTTTCAAATATTTAAAGCATGAATAATCGTCAAATTTTCATAACTAAGGTGTTGATTCTAGTAAGAAAACAACAAAGTTCTACCAAATTCAAAATAGTAAAGAAAATATGTTAAAACGAGAAGAGGATTTGAAGAATTTTTTAACAAATTCAAAATAGTAAAGAAAAGATGTTAAAAAGGGAAGAGGATTTGAAGACTTTCATGGTGAGGGACGCTTGAAAATTAATTTGAAAAACCATTAATTTTAATTATGCAATAAGCAAGGAAAATGTTGTAATACAAGTTATAATATTAATAATTACTAATACGGTGCAGTCATATATATTAAATGGCTGGTAAATGTAAATAATGATACATCCATTATACTCATCAAAACCTTTTATCTTTGATAAATTTCAGAAAACTTATTAAAATTAGCTAGAATATAACTCTATTTTCTATTATTATTACCATCAATTAAAAAAAATAACATAAACATATCTACATTTAAAAAAAACATGTAACAACATTTTAGAGTGTAAACTATAGAAAAATATATGTTAAATGAATATTAAAATAAATATTACACATTTTATAAAATAAAATCCATAAAATTAGACATTGAAAATCACAAACACCATCAACACCAAAATAAAAAAACCAAGAAATTGATAAAAGAAAACAAATGAAGCACCATCATAAAAAAATATATAAGATAGCAAATAATAAATAAATACTAAAAAAGGACGTGATAATAAAAATAATACTAAATAAAAAATAAAAAAACCAAATATAGACTAAAACTTGGTTAACATAAGAAATATTATTTAAAATATATAATTATAAATTAACAAAATAAATGAAGAAAACTAAAAAACATCAAACCTACTAAATGACTATAATAATAAATAAGTATTTATATAACTATATAAAGCATAAACCCTTTCCCAATCTCAATAGCTTTCCTAAATTTAGGGTGATGGAAATTCTCAACCCTAACAACATTCTTAATGGTGAAGTTACTTCCACTTTATCATGGAGACTCTTAACCTATCAATAAGCTTCCACTTTCTTACAATACCAAGGCTTATTATTACCACTTACACCGAAACCATAACAGATTATATGGTCAAAAATATTTTATATATATTTTTATGTTAATTTAATTATATGACCATCATTTTTTACTTAAATTTAAAAGAAAAAATACATTAAATCTTAAACCTTTGTCTTGATTACTATTAAATATTTTCCACTTATTATTTATCAATGATTGCTTGAGAGGTGCTCTACCCCCTTATAATGGATACAAATGTCAAGCATAAATGTTTAACATTTAACGTTTAAATTAATAAATAAAGTTAAAAGTAATAAATAAAATGTTAAAAGTAATATAAAACCTCTAAACATTTAAATGTTGGCTCAATTAATAATAAAATTTTAACGTTAAAATCAATTTGTTATATGTCAAATTTATTATTTACTTGTGAATATGTTTTGTTAGAATGTCGTGGGTCAATACAATGTCACTTCTTTGACAATGGAAATATTTTATAACAATATCACATGATTCTTAATCATGGAAATTCAACTCCAATCTATGGTAGATATTATTAGCATGTAAATAGGATTTCTTATAATCTCATGGGTCAATACCATGGTTTATGAATACCACATGGCCAATAACCATAACTTATTTGATAATGAGGATATTTAAAAAAAATTATTTTAATTTAGTTTAATTTAATAACATTTTCTTAATTAATTTTAAAAGGAAAAAATTTATAATTACTTTATATATATATATATATATATATATATATATATATATATATATATATATATATATATATATATAAACCCGTTGTCGTATATCCCCATGGAAATTAAATCAAACTTTCAATAAAATAAAAAATGAGAATACTTTTATATAGATAATATTACTAAGAAGCAACATAAATTCATTTTAACTAAGCATCCAAGTGATGAGAACAAACAAATTGACTAACAATAATATAGGAATGATAGCACATGGTTGTTTTAAGATTTTGATTATTGTAGTTTCTTTGACATGCTTGATCCAAAACATATGCTTAATTTTTTACAACCAAATGGTTTTTTTTTTAAATTTAGATAGTTTCTTAAACACAATATTGTGGAATCAAATTCAAGAGAGGGAGGGGGCGGGGGGGGGGGGGTGATATAGTGACAAAGAGGGAGGGAAAAGTGAAAAATATCGAGAGAGAGGGGGGGAGGGGGAGGGGGAGGGAGGGGGGCGTAGCGGGGAGAGAGAGGGAGAGAGAGGAAGGAAGACAAAGAGGAAGGGGAGAGAGAGAGAGAGAGAGAGAGAGAGAGAGAGAGAGAGATGGAGTTGGATGGGGAGAGAGAGGGATGAAAGAAAACATATAGAGAGAGATAAAGGTGGAGAAAGAGAGGGAGTTACAAGGGAGGGATGTGGAGATAGTGAGGGATATAGGAGGGAAGAGAGAGAAGAGGAGAGGAGAGAGACAAAGAGAGAAGGGGAACAGAGAGAGTGGGGAGGTAGTGATAGAGCTAGAGGGAAGAGAGAGAGAGAGAGAGTAATGGGGGCAAGATATAGAGGAATGTGAGATAAAATGACATAAAGAATATAAAAGAGAGATATGAGTCAATAGAGAAATATAAATATGGAGTTGGAATGGGAGCGAAAGAGAGGGACGAGGAAATACATGGAGGGATAAAGTAGAGAGAGAGGAGGAGTGATAAGGGAGAGATGGAGAGATAGTGTGGGAGAGATGAGAGTGGGAGGGAAGAGGGAGAGGAGAGTGATAGGTAAAGTAGAGAAAGAGAGAGATAAACTAACCTAGATCCATCTTAACCCTAGATCAATCAAGCATCAAGAGCGATCAAATATTTCGAGGAGAAAACATTTCCTCAAGATTTGAACTTGAAAAAGATGTTTGCACCTCAAGAGATTTGATCCCTCTTAGCACTTGATAGATAAAGGGTTAATTTGGATATAGGATGGTTAAATTTAAGTTATCAAATATATATTCCAAGATAAAAAAAAAAAATATGTAATACAAAAAATATCATATAATTAAAGAAGATTGCCCATGTCTAGTATCTGCCATCATTATCAGGATACATTGTACTTCAAAACATTTCATATGTATTTTTTTAGGATATTATTCAATTAAGCTAATAAAATAAATATGATAGTCAATAAAAACCTAAAAAAAAGTTATACCTACCTAAAATTCTACTTTTTAGTTGATTCATTCGAAAATAGTCTTGAAGATGGATACCTGTTATGACTTGAAATGTCGATTTGATTTCTTATAACACTGTGGATAATCTAGATCATTCTTGTCCAAACTTTTTTTAATATATATATATATATATATATATATATATATATATATATATATATATATATATATATATATATATATATATATATATATATATATATATATATATATAACACTTAAAAATAAATAAAAAAAATATCAAAATGAGGGTATAAAAATAATCAAAATTATCTCAGAAAATATAATAGTTGTTAGACAAACAAACAATATTTAAATTGCAAAGAAGAGTTAGCAGAAGGTACCTGAAGACTAAGGAAAATTAAAACTTGAGGTCATTCCATCTAAGGGAAGAGTGATAAAAATACAAGATCATTGAAAGAAGGTCTTGTTAAGTAGTTAATTTTAATGAATACTAATGTGTATATTCAAGTAGCAGCAGAAAAGGGAATTGTGGCAGCGATACAATAAGAAGAATAAGAAAGGGAGCAGAAGTGCAAAATCCAAATAAGAGAAAAAAAATGATCAAAAGGGGTCTGGAGGAAAGAGAACCAAGTGAGCACATGAGATCAAGCATAAGAGGGAAGCTTGGTAGGGGATTGTGTAGCAGTAATTGAGACTGGTTACAAGAGAAGGGCTCTAGTGTAGCTCCGAAGTGGACATGGAAATTTCATTAGAGGAAAGGTGAAAATGAGTCCAAAGAGTTAGAGGAGAGGCTTAGAAGAGAGCCATATAAAGAGGAAAGAAGATGCAAAAATAGATGGCAGAAGGAGAGTATATGATGAATAAATTGATAGGGATATGGTTAAGTTAAGGGCACAAATCAAGAATTTGGAACAACTACTATAGAAGGAGATTAGAGAGGATATGAAATATCGAGTGAATGTAAGGAAAAGTGTCAACTGGTCTATTATGGGGTCATTTTCGAAGAATTTGATGCAAAAGATGAATATTTGGATGAAGGAGGAAAATAAAAATAGTAGAAGTAAACTTAAAGAAGAAGTTCACTTTTGTGAACCCGAAGAAGGATGAATCCTAGGAAAGGCTGATGATGAGAGTGATGGGATGATGGAGAGCTTGGAGTAACAAAGAAAGGATATGTTAATGAAATCAAGTGAAGAAGGAAATTGTGATGTATTTCAACCTAATTGTTTGTGAGTATGAAGTTTTAGGTACTAAATATCCTCATCATGGCCCTCAACTTCACCAAAAACAAAAAAAGAAAAAAAAAATCAACTATGTGAAATTGTATAGCTTCACTTGTACAAGGTTTGTTTTATCATAGCATACTACCCTTCTATATATATATATACATATTTTTTTTTAAGCTTACATATTTTATTGTAAAAGCATGGTGTACTATTTAAACCTCAACCCTAACCATAATATTTGTGCTTACACTTACTTACCATCAAAATGATATGGCTTGACAATTACCTTGGTCAATAATTTAATACTACCAAGTAACCTATACGCCCATGAATATTTTATAGGTCGTTTTCTTGGCCTTCCTCCACTCATGTTGAAGATACAGTCACTATGGTTATGAGGATAGTACACATCATTATGGTTTCATATTTAATTCTTATGCCAAGTTCGATATCATCTTCTCGTGGTTGGTATTGTTGTAACCATTACGTCTTGTCATAAGAACTCGATTGCATATTTATGAAAGGCTACAACCTTCGTCCTTGCTCGGTCTTAATTAAGCATCATTTTAATGGTTACGTCTTGCCAAAGGGATTTTCATTCACTCCTATTACGGTTTCCTGGGTACTTAAACAGCTTTCGTTTCGATGAATTAAATGAGGCATGGCCTTTTTCTATACTTCCGTATATTTCCTGATACAAATGCATGCCATGAAATCGTTTGGAAAAATTTATCACCCGTACGTCGTAGTTTTTGACACTTTCTTGAGGTACTTGCTGCTGTGGTTATCTCCTGGGGTGGGCATCGTCCTACATGTGGACGGTAAAAAACTAAGATAGTTTAGGGTTTAGCTATGTTTTAAGTTCGATTTTTTTCTTTCTATCACTTTCATTTGGAAATGTTAACACTTGCTCCTAGAGAAGGCTGAGTCCATCGGAATTGCATATGCATTTGCTTCTACCATTCAACATCAATCTTTCTAGCGTAGGGAGATTAACTAGTCAGGTAATAATTCCTGATATATCTTTCCTCTTCTGTTAATGGTTAAGTTCGTCTCAGATCTTGGAGAAACAACATAGATTGCTCCTCCGAGATTTTTTTTTAAAGTTATTTTTACGTTGATATACTGGCCTCCTCATTCTTCATATTATTGTTTTCATTGAAGCATTCGATGATGATCTCTTAATTTGTATTTTTTCCTGCAAGTTACTTGGATTTAACTCTGCATATTGGATTTAACTCTGCTTAACATTTCCTAAGTTTTGATTTTGGATCAATATATGTTTAATATTAATTATTTGAGCTCGATTCTGTATGATGACCTTTCATCGTGGCTGCGTCAGAAATTGTAGGGTTTCTAGATGAACTAACCTCGCATCACAACAGCTGTAGTTTTATTTCATGTTAATGTTCTGATGGCATTCCACTCAGATCAACGCGCTTATCATTTTTTTTGTTTTTCGTCTCACTTTTCTCTGATTCACTCTTTCAAGGTTGTGAGATTTCTCTCACTCAGGGTTGAGAGATTCTATTTCAAATTCCTGTTCAGTCTTGTTTTGTATTAGTTCATACACGACTATGAACTTTAAACTCGACAATTTGGTATTATATGTAGAGGTTCATGCTATATACGTTTTATTCTCCTACACCAAGTTAACTATCACTTCGGAGGTAATACCTTGTAAATAATTGCATTTTTGAATGATTAAGTTTCTACTCTATCTATACAGTTAACTAATTCGTCTCGGCATCTTCCAGGCATCCGACAGAAGGGATTGGTTTCTTCCTATAAGTTTTTGGGTAAGTATAATTTGGTTTCCTTATCATAACTTCTTATAACCGTCCCTTTCAATTTTATTCCTATATATTAACTTGGTTTCCAAACTGTTAATGCAGGTACGCTACTTCCCTCCCTCATAGAATTTTGAGGGTCTCATACTCATTCTCGTGATAGGATTATTCTAACAATTTTATCTTTTTCATGGTCACAGGTCGGCATCTATCTCTTGCCGGCAATGATGTTTGCCTTCAATTACTGTTTAATTTAATTCACAGTTTCCTCATTAAAAAGGGTTTTTTTTTCTTTTGTTGGTAGCATTAAATTTCAGCCGAAAGATGAAATTGTTAACATTATAGCGGTGATAGAATTTTCTGGACAATGGATTCTGGAATATCATGTTGAACTATGCGAGCCCATTTTGTAAATGGCTCCAATCCTTGATATACATATAGATGTATAATAGCTCTCTATTTTAGTTCCATGATACATTTTTAAATTTACCTAGTGATTTACCTAAATACAATGAAGACAGAAATACGTTTACTGGCCTTATTTATACTTCTTGTCTCTTTCTCATGGAATTAAGATAACCGAATATGATTTTCTTTGTCATATTAGTTTCTAAGTATGAAGTTTGAGCAGTACCTGAGAAATTTCCAATCCCATAAAATTTATATTTCCAGTTGTATTCTATACATCTATTAGAGTTCTCTTGGTAGCTGAGGTTTTCGTTTTTATAACAATTATCCAGTCTTCCTATAACTATAATTGTTCTTGTCACAACCACTTCAATATATGTATTGGTTGACTACACAGCTAACCTTTCATACCTCTGATGAATAAAGTGTATGTTGATTCTCATAGCTATATTTATTCTTTTTTCAGATGCATGTATTATGTAAAGTTTTATATACTCATTTTACTTTAAAATCCTTGCTTCTTTTAGGATGCTAGTCACACATTCAATATATATATATATATATATATATATATATATATTTCACCTGCCATTTGTTATAGAATTGGTAATAATAACTAGCTAGGTCTCTGCATTAGGTGAGTTGTATAAAACACTAAATCTATAAAATTTTGTTCAAATCTGTTTCTACTGTAGCTGGCAGCTGATAGATAGTCCTATATTTCTATTTTGAAAGTCTACTAGTCTATACTGTATTCAGACATGTGAATACATTCTTTACTACTCATATAATTACATTATGTACAGTATTTGAATTCTATTTTTAACAGAAGCAGATTAAAGTTACAAAAATTTGAATTATGAGGTGTTACAAACATCCAGATTTAAACCACAGTCTGGTTTAGAGGTTCTGGAGGATTTCTCCTCATTTTTCTAGTTCTTACAACTATGTAGAAATGAGAGGGTTAATTCCATTCTTATCTCTGTAAATGTATGGAACACTATTTAAAATTCAGAAAAAACAAATATACATAAACAACTCTAGTCTATTCCATTACCATTAAATATTCAACTATTCTTAATTTCTGTGAGCATACCACTTTGGTAATTGACCAGTCCTCCCGACCTTAGAATTCATCTATCTCCAGAATTCACCCCCGAGCTGAGATCCCTGCAAGAACAGATCAACCTCTAATCAGTTTAGGAGCAGCTTATTTAAGCTGTTGTTCCCCAAAGCCTGTTTCTAATTCTACATCCAGAATATCAGGATGATTTTCTTCATATTTGCGTAGGCTTCCCTATTTAAGGAATTTTAAAGCTGCTTTCTGCCTTTCCCAGCTTTTCAGCTTTTTACCTCTTCCCAACTACTTTCCTCATCATTGGGGAAACTAGATTTTCCTCAAAATCTAATTTAGAAATTCTTTCAATAATTTTTGAAAGATTGTGGGGAAAGTATTTGCTTTTATCTATCCTCATGGATTTAGCAAGTGATCTCATAATTCTCATTTTGGTCAATCTACAAAAGAATATTTTATTCATTTTCTCAAATTAAATATTTAATTACATTCACAAAATACTTGTCCTTTGGGGTCCACTCCCCTTAGGATTAAAGTTCAAATGTCTAGTTTTGAATTTCAAACACATAAACTAGGGGTGTTACATATTCCCCCTCTGAAAGCAAACATTGTCCTCGGTGTTGTTATTTAGCTACTAGAGTTCATTTTTCAAACAAAAATGGATATCTTTCCATCATTTCAGCTTCTCTTTCCCAGGTAGCTTCTTTAGCAGTAAAGTGCTTCCACTGCACCTTTACTCTTGCTACCGTTCGGTTCCTCAATTCAATTTCTTCCCGCTCCACAATTTGAAGCAGTTCTAGAAGGAACTCTCCTTCTGGTTCCACCCGTACAACATTCCAATCAACTATGTGAGAAGCATCATGTACATATATTTTTAATAATGAAACATGAAACACATCATGAACTCTAACATGGGGTGGTAAGGCCAGCTTGTAAGCCACTAGTCCCACCCTTTCTAATACTTCAAAAGGACCACAATATCTAGGAGCCATTTTTGCACAAATTTCGGCATACAGTGTGCTCTTTTTGGGTTTAATACGCAAATACACATGTTCCCCCACTTTAAATTATCGATGTACTTTTTTCTTATCAGCATAGTTTTTCTGGATATCTTGGGCTGTCTTGATGTTTCTTTGTTTCTGTTTAACAATTCTTTCCATCTCTTGTAAAGCATGTGGTCCAACCATTAGCTTATCTTCAGGTTGACTCCAACTCAGAGGCATTCGACATTTCCTTTCATAAAGTGCCTCAAATGGACTCATTTTGATGGAGGATTGATAGCTATTATTATAGGCAAATTCAGCTAAATCAAAATAATCTTCCCACTTTGATGGCCTATCCATCACATACATTCTCAACATATCCTCCAAATATGATTAGTTCTCTCTGTCTGACCGTCAGTTTGAGGGTAATAGGCAGTACTAAAATTCAGCTTAGTGCTCATACCGCCAAATAGACCTTTCCAAAAGGCTACGGTGAACTTAGCATCTCTATCTGAAACAATCACCTTTGGGATCCCATGTAATCTCACTATCTCTTTTAAAACACATTTGCTATTTGGGCTGTCCCAAAAGTAGAATTTACAGGTATGAAATGTGCGGCTTTGGTTAAAGTGTCTACTACTACCATCATTGAATCGTGTTGGTATTTAGTTTTGGGTAGCCCTGTTATAAATTCTATAGAAATTGTGTCGCATTTCCATTTTGCAATCGGCAAAGGATTTAGAAGACCAGCAGGATGTTGATGTTCAACTTTAACTAATTGACACTCCATGCATCTAGCTAAATATTCTGCTACATCTATTTTCATTTCTGGCCTGAACAACTTCTTTTTCAAAGCTGTTAACATCTTCTGATATCCAGGATGCCCGACATATGGCTATTTGTGATATTCATCTAAAATATATCTTTTCAAGGACTCCACATTGGGGATATATAGTCTGTTTTTGTAGCAGATCAGTCCTTTTTGGTTTTGAGTAAAATCAGTCATCTCTTTCTTTAGTAGTTTCATCTGTAGTGTTTCATAATTTGGATCCTGGTTTGCTGCCTTTTTCACTAACTCTTCTAACTCAAATTGTGCACTACTTCCAATGCTGTTTATATTTTGACAAGCATTTCTTCTCAAGGAATCAACAATTTTCTTTTCTTTTCCTTTAATATGTTTTATGTCCATATCAAATTCACTCAAAAAAGACAGCCATTTGGCTTGTCTAGCATTCAAATCTGTGTGGGAAAAGAAATATTTGAGACTAATATGATCAGTCATCAATGTAAATTTTTTTCCAAGGAGATAGTGTCACGACATTTTCAAGGCATGAATAACAACAGCTAATTCCAAATCATAGGCACTATGGTTCTGTTCATGTATCTTCAGTTTCCTAGATTCATATGCAATAACCAAATTTTCCTACAAAAGAACTCCTCCCAAACTCTCTACAGGCATCTGTACATACAAAAAATTCTTTATCAGGATTTGCAATCTTCAATATAGGGGCTGTAGTAATTTTTAGTTTTAATTGGTCAAAACTGTTTTGGCATCTCTCAGTCCACTCAAATTTGACACCCTTCCTTTGTAGTGATGTTATGGGATGTGCTATGGCAGAAAATATCTCCACAAATATGCGATAATAACCTGTAATCCCCATGAATGATCTCACTGCTGAAACATCAGTTGGCACAGGCCATTATTTAATAGCTTTTATCTTTTTAGGGTCAACATCCAACCCTTGTTCAGAAATAATATGACCCAAGTATTGGATCTTATCTTTATAGAATTCAAATTTACTGAATTTGGCGTATAACTGGTTTTCTTTCAAAGTTTGCAATAATATCCTCAAGTGCTCTTGGTGTTCTTCTTCAATTTTCGAGTAAATTAAAATATCATCTATGAACACAAGTACAAATTTTTTGAAGTACTTATTTAACACACTGTTCATTAAGCACATAAAGTTGGCAGGGGCATTTGTCAAACCAAAAGGTAGGACTACAAATTCGTAGTGACCATACCTAGTTCAAAAGGTTGTTTTGTTGATGTCTTCTTATTTAATTCTGAGCTGGTGATAACCATTCCTTAAGTCAATCTTCGAAAATACCGAGGCTCCTCTCACTTGGTCAAAAAGATCATCAATTCTAGGCAAGGGGTATCTATTTTTTATGGTCAACTTATTCAGTTGACGATAATCAATGCACATTCTAAAGGTTCCATCTTTATTTTTCACAAACAACATTGGTGCTCCCCAAGGATACACACATGGTCTGATATAACCTTTATCTAACAATTCTTGCAATTGCATTTTCAATTTGATGAGTTCAGGGGGACTCATTCGATAAGGGGCTCGGGAAACCGGTGTTGCTCCTGGCACCAGATCGATTGAAAAGTCAATCTCTATTTTGGGGGGTAGATGAGGAATCTCATCTAGAAAGAATTCCTTAAACTCTCTTACTACTGGCATAGCGACCAACAGATTTTCTTCAATTTTCTGTTCTATTTCTTCCACATGTACTGCATAAAATTGGTATCCTTTCCTAGCTGTTCATTTTAATTGCACTACAGATATTTGTCTTACAGAGATAGGTTTTGATTTTCCCTTGAGAATAAAAGGTTTCCCTTCTTCATCTACACAATTCAGGGTCTAATCCCAACAGTTCATCAGGGCCTTCTTCTTTTCCAGCCAGTCCATTCCTATCAGCAAGTCATATGAACCTAAGGGCAGAATGTTTAAATTTACTTCTGTTTGAAAATCATTTAATTTAATTGTTGTTCGGGGAAATTTATGTGTTACCTTCCTCTTGGTTCCAATGGCCAGTTGAACCAACCATGACTGCTGAAATTTTTCAGTTTTAAGATTACATTTTTCTACAATTTTTGGACTAATGTAACTCAAAGAAGCACTCGGATCAATCAAAACAGTGACATATTGGTCAGAAATCTTACCCTCCATTTCGACCATGGTAGCTTGGTGCTCTGCTTGTCGAATTCCAAGGCTGCACTAATGGTGGGTATATTTCTTGCTATGTCATTTATGGTTGTAGCTTCTCGATCTCTCATAATCATCTAAATGTTTCGATGGGGACAATCCCTCAAAATATGGGGTTCTCCACAACCCCAACATTTCAAGGGTTCCCTCAATTTGACTGTGCCTTCATTTTTATTGTCTCCATCCATTTGTTTTGAAGCCACTTGGGACTGAGCAGTTTGACTTTTTTTGGGTTTATTGAATTTCTTTCGTTGACAGTCCCTGCCAAATTCTTCAAATAGGTTGGTTTATGTTTCTTCCCTTTGAATTCACTCTTCTTTACCCAGCTTTTCCCATGTTCCATTTTGCCCTTGAACTGTTGGTAACATAATCTAGCTTTCCTCACTGCCTCATCCATAGTTTTTGGGTTATCAAATTTGATTTTCTCTTTGTACACAGCAGGCAAACAGTTCAAAAACCTTTGTGCCTTTGCCTTCTCTTCCCTAATGTAAGGGACATATCTCAACAAATTTGTAAAATTAGTGACAAACTCATCAATAGTAAGTTGTCCCAGTCGAAGCTCATGAAATTCCTTTTCCTTATCATCATAATAACACTCATTCAAGTAGAATTTTTTGAACTTATCCTGAAAATCTTCCCAAGTAACTGTCTTTTCATCAATGGCATGAACCATTTTAGTCTCCTCCCACCACAAGGTATCCTTCCCTTGTAGTTGGTAAATAGCTAATCTGGCCTTCAGATTACTTTCATATTCATAGACCTGAAAATACTTAATCATGTTCAGCAACCAGGCTTTAGCATCTTCCTCCTTCTCCCCATCATAGGAAGGAGGTTTGATCTTTCGGAATTCCCCCTGTAATTCCTTTTTTTGTTTATATTCATGCCTAACAGCATCATCATCCTCAGACTCATTAGTCTTCCTCTTTCCATAACCCTCACCTTCTTGGCTGTTCCGCGAAGTTAGTTCTCGGATGAGCTTTTCCTGCTCCTCACTGGCTAATGACAATCTGTCATTCTAGATTCTTATCTCAGCCAATTCTTGTTGCAACCTATGCAACATAGCCATCACTGGAGCATTGGGATCTAGTGTATTATCCTCATTACGCAGATCAACATAAATTTCATCACCTTCTATCATTCCAGCACCACTGTACACTACACAACACAGATCAGTAAAAATATATATGTATTTTTTTTCACAGAAATTAATTTATACAGTGAACACACAACAATAGTGAGCACGATAACAACAACCCAGTTTTATATAACTTGGGCTCTGATACCATTTTTCATGTCCCTCAACTTCACCAAAAAAAATATATATATATTTTTTCAACTATGTGAAATTGTATAGCTTCACTTGTACAAGGTTTTTTTATCATAGCATACTACCCTTCTATATATATATACATATTTTTTTTTTAAGCTTACATAAATTATTTTAAAAGCATGGTGTGCTATTTCAACCTCAAGCCTAACCATAATATTTGTGCTTACACTTACTTACCATCAAAATGATATGGCTTAACAATTACCTTGGTCAATAATTTAATACTACCAAGTAACGTATACGCCCATGAATATTTTATAGGTTGTTTGCTTGGCCTTCCTCCACTCATGTTGAAGATACAGTCACTATGGTTATGAGGATAGTACACATCACTATGGCTTCAGATTTAATTCTTATGCCAAGTTCGATATAAGCTTCTCGTGGTTGGTATTGTTGTAACCGTTACGTCTTGTCATAAGAACTTGATTGCGTATCTACGAAAGGCTACGACCTTCATCCTTGCTCTGTATTACTTAAGCATCATTTTAATGGTTACGTCTTGCCAAAGGGATTTTCATTCACTCCTATTATGGTTTCCTGGGTACTTAAACAACTTTCGTTTCGATGAATTAAATGAGACGTGGTATTTTTCTGTACTTCCGTATATTTCCTGATACGAATGCATGCTATGAAATCGTTTGGAAAATTTTATCAGTCGTACGTCGTAGTTTCTGAAACTTTCTTGAGGTACTTGCCGCTGTGGTTATTTCCTAGGGTGGGAATCGTCCTACACGTGGACGAAAAAAAAATGAGATAGTTTAGGGTTATTTCCCAGGGTGGGCATCGTCCTACACGTGTCTTTCTTGCGCAGGGAGATTAACTAGTCAGGTAATAATTCCGGCTATATCTTTCCTCTTTTGTTAATGGTTAAGTTTGTCTCAGATCTTGGAGAAACGACATAGATTGCTCCTCCGAGATTTTTTTTTTTTAAGTTATTTTTATGTTGATATATTGGCCTCCTCATTCTTGATATTATTTTTTTTGTTGAAGCATTCGATGATGATCTCTTAATTTGTATTTTTTCCTGCTAGTTACTTGGATTTAACTCTGCATATTGGATTTAACTCTACTTAACATTTCCTAAGTTTTGATTTTGGATCAATATATGTTTAGTCTTCATTATTTTAGCTTGATTCTGTATGATGACCTTTCATCCTGGCTGCGTCAGAAATCATAGGGTTTCTAGATGAACTGACCTCGCGTCACAACAGCTATATTTTATTTCGTGTTAATGTTCTGATGGCGTTCCACTCAGATCAACGTGCTTATCATTTTTTTAGTTTTTCGTCTCACTTTTCCCTGATTCACTCTTTTGAGGTTGTGAGATTTCTCTCACTGAGGGTTGAGAGATTCTATTTCAAATTCCTGTTCAGTCTTGTTATGTATTAGTTCATACATGACTGTGAGCTTTAAACTCGAAAATTTGGTATTATATGCAAAGGTTCGTGTTATATACGTGTGATTGTCCTGCACCGAGTTAACTATCACTTCGGAGGTAATACCTTGTAAATTCTGGCATTTTTGAATGATTAAGTTTCTACTCTGTCTATACAGTTAACTAATTCATCTCAGCATCTTCCAGGCATCCGACAGAAGGGATCGATTTCTTCCTATAGGTTTTTGGGTAAGTAGAATTTGGTTTCAGTCTTGTTGTGTATTAGTTCATACACGACTGTGAGCTTTAAACTCGACAATTTGGTATTATATTCAGAGGTTTGTGCTATATAGGTGTTATTATCCTGCACCGAGTTAACTATCACTTCGAAGGTAATACCTTGTAAATTTTGGCATTTTTGAATGATTAATTTTCTACTCTATATATACAGTTAACTAATTCATCTCGGCATCTTCCAGGCATCTGACAGAAGGGATCAGTTTCTTCCTATAGGTTTTTGGGTAAGTAGAATTTGGTTTCGTTATCGTAACCTCTTATAACCATCCCTTTCAATTTTTATTCCTATATATTAACTTGGTTCCCGAACTGTTAATGCAGGTACGCTACTTCCCTCCCACATAGAACTTTGAGGGTCTCATACTCATTCTCGCGATAGGATTATTCTAACAATTTTATTTTTTTCATGGTCACAGGTCGGCATCTATATCTTGTCGGCAATGATGTTTGCCTTCAATTACTGTTTAACTTAATTCATAGTTTCCTCATTAAAAAGGGTTTTTGTTTTGTTTTGTTGGTAGCGTTAAATTTTGGCCCAAGGCTGAAACTATTAACATTATAGCGGTGATAGAATTTTCTGGACAATGGATTCTGGAATATCATGTTGAACTATGTGAGCCCATTTTGTAAATGGCTCTAGTCCTTGATATACATATAGATTTATAATAGCTCTCGATTTTAGTTCCATAATACGTTTTTCAATTTACCTAGTGATTTACCTAAAGACAATGAAGACAGAAATACGTTTACTGGCCTTATTTATACTTCTTGTTTCTTTCTCATGGAATTAAGATAACCGAATATGAGTTTATTTGTCATATTAGTTTCTAAGTATGAAGTTTGAGCAGTACTTGAGAACTTTCCAGTCCCACAAAATTTATATTTCGAGTTGTATTCTATACATCTATCAGAGTTCTCTCGGTAGCTGAGGTTTTCGTTTTTATAACAATTATCCAGTCTTCCTATAACTATAATTTTTCTTGTCACAACCACTTCAATAAATGTATTGGTTGACTACACAGCTAACCTTTCATACCTCTGATGAATAAAGTGTATGTTGATTCTCATAGCTATATTTATTCTTTTCTCAGATGCATGCATTATGTAAAGTTTTATATACTCCTTTTACTTTACAATCCTTTCTTCTTTTAGGATGCTAGTCACACATTCAATATATATATATATATATATATATATATTCTTCACCTGCCATTTGTTATAGAATTTTTAATCCTAACTAGCTAGGTCTCTGCATTAGCTGAGTTGTATAAAGCACTGAATCTATAAAAAAAAATTCAAATTTGTTTCTACTGTAGCTGGCAGTTGATAGATAGTCCTGTATTACTATTTTGGAAGTCTACTAGTCTATACTGTACTTAGACATGTGAATACATTCTTTACTACTCATATAATTGCATTATCTACACTATTTGAATTATATTGTTAACAGAAGCAGATTAAAGTTACAAAAATTTGAATTATGAGGTGTTACAAATGTCCAGATTTAAACCACAGACTGGATTAGAGGTTCTAGAGGATTTCTCCTCATTTTTGTAGTTCTTAAAACTATGCAGAAATGAGAGGGTTAATTCCATTCTTATCTCTGTAAATGTATGGAACACTATTTAAAATTTAGAAAAAACAAATATACATATACAAATCTAGTCTATTCCATTACCATTAAATATTCAATTATTCTTAATTTTTGTGAGCATACTACTTTGGTAATTGACCAGTCCTCCCAACCTTAAAATTCATCTATCTCCAGAATTCACCCCCGAGCTGAGATCCCTCCAAGAACAGATCAACCTCTAATCTGTTTAGGAGCAGCTTATTTAAGTTGTTGTTCCCCAAAGCCTGTTTCTAATTCTGCGTCCAGAATATCAGGATACTTTTCTTCCTGTTTGCCTAGGTTTCCCTATTTAGGTACTTTTAAGGCTGCTTTCTTATTTTCCCATCTTTTTACCTCTTCCCAACTACTTTCCTCATCATTGGGGAAACTAGATTTTCCTCAAAATCTAATTTAGAAATTCTTTCAAGGATTTTTGAAAGATTGTGGGGAAATTATTTGCTTTTATCCATCATCATGGATTTAGCAAGTGATCTCATAATTCTCATTTCGGTCAATCTACACAAAATTATTTTATTCATTTTCTCAAATTAATTATTTAATTAAATTCACAAAATACTTGTCCTTTGGGGTCCACTCCCCTTAGGATTATAGTTCAAATGTCTAGTTTTGAATTTCAAACACATAAACTAGGGGTGTTACAATATCAAGCAAATAGAGCTAAAAAAATGCCAAAAACAAAGGAAGGATCAACAATCCAAGAAAATGACTATGCGTGTAAAGGACAACAAGGGGTAGCTGATTATGGAGTTGGACAGTTTCAAAGGAGTGTTTTGGAATAAGGAATTTTAGCCTTGTGTCATGAAGACAACCTTGAAGAACGTTATGAAAGAAATCATATCAAAATTTCACAATTTTGTGAAAAGAGGAGTAATATGGGAGATATAATTTGTTGGTTGTACATTTTTTTACCAAGCGTTTATCTAAATATTTTTGAAGAAATTGTTTGAATCAATGAGAGTTATTGGAAACTGGAAAAGGAGGAGACAATGTATGTCTTGCAAATGTGAAATTATGGAAAAGGAAGAGCTGATAAGGAGAGTGTAGCTCAAGACAATTCTGTTAATGGAAAATATACTATAAAGATTCAAAGACTAGGAAGCATCCAAGAACCCGAGGAAGAAGAGATATTATTATCTCATGTAGTCAGGAAAAGAAGGTGACTAACTTATGAAGACAATCATGGAGAAGAATTTGTAGGAATTTCTAATGGAAGGAAAAAATATGGCTATGCTTAGAAAGGTCATGAAGAGGTTTATGCAGAACAAACAATTAATTGGGATAGAAATCAGATTGCTGATTATGATCAAAGTGCTATGGAAGATGGATAACAAGTACAAGAAGAAGCTCATGTAACAGAAAATTGCAGCCAAAAAGAAGAGAAATGTATCTTCGAAATTGAACATGAGCCCAAGAAATGTCAGGAAGAATGTAATTTCTGCAAAAATTTTGAATGTGCAAGTACAAAATATGGAAGAAATCAACCTTCCATGGAGCAGCTGAAAGGAGAATGGTGAAAGAAATCATATTCTTTGGAAGTTTATGAAGGAAAGTGGGAGAAAACTCTTGAAATTATCTCATAGTATAGGGTTGGAACATTGATGGATGCATGTAAAATATTTCTTTAGGGTGATAATAATTTTAAATATAGGTTTGAGAATGGAAGAAATGTTTGGAAGATTGACAAAGATCAAAGGGATAGGCTTGAAGGTAATTCATATTTTAAATTTCTGAATTGATTGCAGCAGGAATATCATAATTTTAAAGATGTAGTTGTATATGATCATCTCCAGATGACCATGATGATCATGAAATATTTTATTTTTAATTTTTTCAGTGTTTAGAGAAAAAAATTGTGCATGGTTTGCATGAAGAGGAGTGTTCCCAATAGGATGGAAAATTGGATGAAGAAATAATAATTAAAAACTATTATGCAGGGTACTACTAAAGCCAAAGAGGACTCTAGAGAAAGAGACATCGCGAAATTTGAACAAAATTTGTTCACAAGTCCAAAAGGAGGTGAAGACCAAAGATTTGATGGTGTAGAAGCTGACAGTGCAGATAAATATGATGTGAATAAAAAGATAAATTGGCAAGGACTTCCACATAAAGCGTTGGATGTGTGGAAAATGATAAAATTAGATACCACTTTTGTCAATGAATCGCATACTGAAAATGTGAGGATGGGTTACACTTTTTGTCCCTTTTTGAGAAAAAACATTCAATTTTTTCGGTTCTTCAACTTTCTACAATCTAAAAAAAAAATTCTATTAAGAATTTCGTTTTGCAATAAAACTAAAAATTGTCCAAAATTTTGTTAGCTTTCTATTACTTATTTTTTGGAATTTTTTTATAAACATTTGATATGTCAACTTAGAATTTCTTTGAGTGTGTGTTTTTTAACAATCAACAGATTCATAAGAAGTCATGTTAATACACAATGTTTTATTCTTTGAAAATTTGCATTTTTGAGAAGAAAAATGTGTTACAACAATCTAGATAGATTCTACCTTGGTTTCATCATATTTACAAAGCCAATGGATACATACCATAATTACTAGAATTTTTTGAACTGGTCCAATCTAAAAAACGACATATTTTTAATATCTTTTGCGATTCAAGAAATTTCTTAACATATAACTTATAAACTAAAAATATAAAAGCTACCCATTAGAGATGACGAACCAATGTAATGTACCATAATTTTTTCAATTTTTCTTACAATGTATTTTGGAAGATACATAGTTTTTTTCTCACTAAATCACAATGACCTTCAGAAATTGTTTGCATCCATTTTATTACAAAATTAGTTAAAATTAGTAAATATTTATGAAATTCCATGAAAGTTATATTCCCTGAAAGTAGATTCAATTCTGAAAATTCTCATCTTGGTTCCGACAGTTAATTTAGAATGTTATATGGAGTTTAATCATTTCAAAGTTGCAGAAATGTATTCAGGGCTTGGCTATGCTTAACTAGTGACGCGTTAGTTTGGCCAAACTCTTAAACAAAGTTCGACTGACCTGTTTTTTGCACCGATGGCCTGTTAAGTCAAACAGATAATTATTTAGGACGAACTATTTCTTAAAATTTCGGCCGAATTTTTACTTAACTTTCCGTCATCCAGAAAGTACCACCGAGCCCCTCCAAAAAAATAAATCGCGGCAATATAAATTTCCGTGAAACCATTCAATATTTTCATATATTTTTGCACGTTTGGTCTAATTTTACAAAAGTATTAATCTGATTTTGCAAAGAATTGTTTTGGGTTTAAGGACGTTTCTTGCAGGTACATTCAAATGACTTTTCTTTCAGAGACATTATTTTCATACATTTGATTTGATTTTGCAAGGAATTTTTTTGGGTTTAAAGAATTTTCTTGGAGGTACATTCAAAAGACATTTCTTGGAGGTATTTGATACAGTTTTTTGGGCTTAATTTCAAAAGGACATTTTTTGGTTTTGGGTTGAAGTAAATCTTTTATAATGATTTTTTAAAATGAGTTTTTGTGTAAATTTTTAAATGAAATTTTTTGTACGACTTGGAAGGAAATATTTCGAACTTCGTATCATTTTTATAAGACATTTTTTTCTTGAATTTTTTAAAGTAAGTGTTTTGGATTGGAGAATGTATTTTTTGCAAAAAATTTAAAATGAGTTTTTTTTTTAAATTAAATATTTTGCGATGTTTTTTTTTTTAAGTGAGTTTTTGTCTAAATTTTTGAAGGAAATTTTTTGAACTTGATACTCTATTATCATGGGAAATCGAAGAAATTGTAACAGGAAAATATGATTGAAAAAGAGACCTTCAGGAACGTAGAGAACAGACGAGACAATCTCGCAAAAGAAAGATAGAAGCAGTCTCAAATATTGAAGGGGGAAATCAACCTCAACTAGAAGTTGAAACAGGTATGTAAATGTAAATATTATGATTTTGATATATTTAGATTTTTCCTAGTGAAAAATGTGAAGCTTAATTTATATTTTATGAACTAATTTGAAAAATATTTTGCAATGTAAATAGAGAGAGATATTCCTCAAAAAATTGATGAGGAGATACAAAATTTTGAAAGAGAAAGTAAAAGGGATATTGAACCAATGATTGAAGATGGTGAAAATGATGAAAGAAATTCAACTAAATAAATTGAATCACAAGGTATGTACACACACACACACACACACACACACACACACACACATATATATACGTGTGTGTGTGTGTGTGTGTGTGTGTTGAACACATGTACGTATTATTGAAATTATAAATATATCTATTAATTTAGTTATTTAATGAATATGTAAACTTATTATGTACTATTGATTCGAATATGTACAGATGAAATTAATGTCGATGACGAGATGTTAGAAAATGTTGAAACTCACACATATGGAGATAAAAGAGCTGACGATTATATACGATGTCGTGTTAACCACATTTTTGAGAAGTATTTCATAAAGGAAAATGTGACATTTCAAGCCCAAATTTTGAAAGGTCTCCTATCATTAACGAAATTAAAAAAAGCTATGAATTTATTAGGTATTTGAAAATCAACCAAAGATTAAAAAAATGAAGGAAAATGTGATATAAAATATAAATAGTGTTATAAATTCAATTAGAAGATCTAGGCAGAAAAATGTTTGAGTTGTACGTAGAGAAATACATATGGAAGTGGTTTCATCAAGTACTAAAGGGAATCTCTTGGTAAAAACTATGGCACGAGCATTACGAACCTCACGAAAAAATTTGCACAAACATCGGAAATTTCGGTTGCAAATAGATGTAAATGATGAACTTGCTTGTTGGAGAGCCATTTGTAGGCAACTATAGAAAGATAGACTAGGAGAAGATGTTAAAAAAATAATATATGAAAATTGGAAGAACAATTCATGTGTTTCGCCAACTCTAAGGCATGTGATGCGAAGAAGAATAACATAAAATCAATACGAAGAACATTAAAAACATTTCTTGGAAACCACTCAGATAGAATTGTTCAACAAGGTCAAATAAGAGAATCGTGAAATTCATGTTTCAATCAATTATTTTGTTCAACAAAAACCATGGTATGTAAAACCTATCATCGTGCGTGACACTTGTTGCTACCATTATCATGTGGAATTTGAGTTATATTATGATACATTCCTTGATTTTGGTAGAAATTTTTGGAAGGATTTACCTCCTCCTTCCACTATTCATGATTTCAAATCTCAAATTCTATGTGAAAGAGAAAGAAATGAAATATTTTACGAAAAGAAATGTGTTGGTGGTAAAAAATGAAATGTGTAACACCCCCAATTTATGTGTTGAAATTTTAAAGTTGACATTTGAACTTTAATCCTAAGGGGAGTGGACCCCAAAGGATAGATAAATTATGGATGTAATTCAATATTTTAGTTGAAGAAATGAATAAACTTTATGATGTGCATATAGACCAAGAATGAGACTTAGAGACCACTTGCTAAATCCATGAGGATGGATAAGGCAAGTATTCCCCTAAAATCCTTCATAAATCCTTGAAGGGAATTATTTCTAATTTAGATTTTGAGGAAAAAATCTAAAATTCCCCAATGATGAGGAAAGTAGTTGGGAAGAGGTGAAAAGCTGGAAAAGCTGAAGAAAAGCATAAAACAACTTTAAATAATCCCAAAAATGGGAAGCCTAAGCAAACAGGAATAAAAGAATCCTGCTATTCTGGACGCAGAATTAGAAACAGGCTTGGGGAAAATAGCTTAAATAAGCTGCTCCTAAACAGATCAGAGGTTGATCTGGGGTGGAGGTGGTCTCAGCTCGGGGGTGAGTTCTGGAAGATAAGTAGAACTCTACGGTTGGGAGGTTGGTCTACTGCATGAGTGGTATGTCTTGAAAATAAATTGGTTTATTTACTTACATTGGTATGAATTGGCTACATATAAAAACAAAATAATTGCTTGATTCTATATTTATGATCAGTCCTACTTTTAACAGAAGGAACACCATGAGGTGCACCTTGTAATTAGGCATGATTGTAAAATATTAACATGTAGAATAGAATGTTATAAAACCTCTAGACTATGATTGTTCAAATTTAAAAATACTTATCTCCTTAGAAAAATGTGATGTGATAGTTCCACTTGGTGTCTTCCTCATACAATAATCAAAGTAAATCCTTAACTAAGAAAGAGACATTTGAGACGTTATACTACCATGGAAATAGCAATTTTGATGAGTTGATTTTAATTGTAAATCCAAGCAGTTAGAGTAAAAAGAATAAGTAGGGCCATTTCCCTAAAAACTTTCCATAGATAATACTACCTCATAGTCGATTCCATAACTCGAGTCACATGTATTAGAAAAAAAAAACGAAATGACATCTATAGACTACTACTATAAGAAATATGTATAACAGTGAGAAAAGATTTGAGAAATGTTATGCACAAATTATTTATATGACAGTGCTAAAAGATTAGAGAAATGTTATGCATAAGTTATATGTATATGACTGTGAAAATAGGGGGTATAGTACGTCTGGCGTAAAATTCTACACGGTTGTTATTATCTCATTACCATAACAAAAGGAAAAGCGAGTGGAGCGATATATCAAAACAAAAATATGACTGCATGATACGAGGGAATCATGGCGTATACGTTCATGAGTGACCCGTTTACTCATAGCGCGACATCTCCAGGCGGCACGCTTATTTAAGATTGATACAGTATATGTACCTGTACAAACCGCAAGGAGAAATGGCAAGACTTAATTATGTTTTCTTTGCTACATTTTCCAGCATACTATGTAACACGCCAAGCCCAGAAAATATAGGTAAACATAAATTTCGCAGAAATTCAACGACTGAAGTAAATTCATGGAATATGTTACGCAGAGGTGAGTCCGGGTTATTTCCCGCGGCATAGAAAGAAGGAAATGTCCCTGAAACTTGAATACAATAGGGATCCTGAGATCGGGGACACGAATTGTTCGCTGAATATGAAATTGGGGCTTTCAAACTAAAATTCCCACATGCAGGGTTATAGGTGATAAACAATATAACATTTCGCTTCATCATTAAAACAAAGAAAGAAAAATGAGAACGAAGGAAGAGCGAAACCTAAGGAAAACCTGCTTACGGTAGACATGTTATTATACAGAATCACCCCGGATAATAATGATAGACTAATGTAATAGCAGCACAACTATCAATCATTGAACTAGGTGTCACTACAACGAAATAACTGAAACCATAACATTCACACAGTGGTGCGCGCCGGATTCTAAGACACGTACACACAGCAGAAACCTGGAACTCGAGATGCCTGAAGAATGAGATGGAAAAGCATGTGCGAAACAAGGCTGAGAGCCATCAGCGCACCTAAAACAAAAACAAAACGACGCGTCAGGAATAAAAGGAGACTGTGAATGAATTTTAATTTAATAAGAAATTCAAGAAAGAGGGTAAAAAAAAAAACTGGAGCGAGAAGCGATTACTCATTCGGAAGGGAGGCGTTAGACAAGAAAATAATTGTTCGTCCGTCAGCAAGAAACCATGCTGCGAAGTAGCCACTACTGGAATACAACACAGGAATAAACTAGAGTCTGCCATGTACATCCGAACATTCCAAAAACCCTGAAGCGTGGAGAGGAAAACAAAATAATATATGAGAGGGCGATACAAACAGAGATGAGCCTGGGCGATTGAGGATTAAAATAAGAAGCAGGAACCCTAGCTCAAAATCGTCACTCTGTCCGGAGAAATTCAGAGGTTAGATCGGCGCATTAAACTCCCACAGTTGTTACCCTTACGAAATCCCGAGGGCGATTGTATTGATCTAAACAAACCTGACAATGAGTCCTGCTCGGAAGAAATTTAATATTATTCCATACACTCTAATGTACCCTGCCGTCCAAAATTTCGGCGAAGTTATGGATTCAAACCCGCCAAATTGACCTGCCCGACTGCGTCTTGAGCTAGGGCGATACGTGTCAATTGGTTACAGGCAGGAGTACATCTATGGAAACACTGATTTCCTGAAGTGTGAGCAAGGAACACGCCACAAGAAATCAGTAAAAATCTGCCACGCAGGAGAGGTGTACAAACACATTCCTTCCAGCTAAAGAAGATGGCATAAGGCTGCGTGTCAAACCCTCCAACCTCACACAAATGCTGGCATCGCATTCAACCAAGCGCAGAGATAATGTAAACAGGAATTCCCTACCAAACACAATGGAGTTCCAATACGGGCGTATGGGTGCCTAACGTGTCACTGTACGTGGAAAAAAAAAAAAAACATAGAACATCGCATGTATAGTTACGAGAGTATTAGGGTTAAATGAGTCAGATAGAGATATGACTGTACTGGTCTCTATCGACCTACACGATCAACATATCTTCTCTCACGATTATCATTATCACTTTCAAAAAAATCGAGTTGTGCAACCATGATGACCAAATGTAAACGACCACCATTACATTTCTTACAGCGTGGATATTACCGTGTAAGCCGCGCATACGTTACATACAGCGATGATATAAAATGAAAAAAATATATATATAGAGTTGATGCCAAAGTAAAATGTTAAAAATATATATATCGAATTTATGCCAAAGTAAAATGTTAAAAATATATAAGTAACGATTCAGTGCCGATATAAAAGATTAAAAATATATATACCACGAGTGGTGCTGACATATAATGTTAGATATCTATATATGATTTTGAATTTCACAAACCATAGGTTATAAACATTTTGGGTTTGTGATACCATATGTTATACACATTGTGGGGGGTTGTGATAATGACCATATAGGTATAGAGTTCTAAAGTGAGTAAGTAAGGCTTAAATTTTAAGATACAAAGTTAGTCTAGCTTACATAGATTAAAAGGGTGGTTATCATCGTTTGACTCAAATGAGTATTTAAACATTGGGATAGAACGAAGAAAAACTTAGAGGTTTTACAGAAAAAAAAAATAAAAAAATTAAAAAAAAATTGGGAGGCGTGACAAAATGATTGTGGAAATTTGACTAAATTTCAAAACAAATATCGTACTGATATAAATGATCAATCATTGTCCAACATGAAAGTGAAATGGAAGAGATATGAATATATCCATACATTGATTCAAGGTGCAAATAGTGTTAAAAGAATTGAATTACGAGAAGAAGAAATTTTTGTGATAGACTTTTTGAGAAAGTTTGAGGCAGAAATTTACAAATACACCAAGCATTCCCATAGAGCTTGATGGAAAGACTTGCAATTCAAAAAATCTCGTGAATTTTTTCCAGCAGGGACCATTTTGTCAGTGATTGATTTTGCAGAAAACTACACATTTGTTCCACAAAAAGAAATTCAGAGTGAATACTATCATTCTGACCAAGTCTCCATGCTCGTCCATATTCTATATAGACATGCTGAACAAAACGTTGATCATATAGAAAGCACCAGTGAAAATTGACATATTATTAAAGAATATCACTTTTATATCAGTGACGATCGTACACATGATACATATTTTGTACAACATTGTTTTGGAAAAATTTATGATTCCTTGAAAAATCATGGAATAACATTTAATGAACATTGGATATGGTCAGACGGATGTGTAGGACAATTCAAATCTGCACGATCATTCTTTTGGTTGTGTTGTCTTTATAAGAAAACCTGCATTAAACATTGTTGGAATTTATTTGAGATTGGCCATGGAAAAGGAGAACATGACGATGCAGGGGCATGCATAAAATGAGCACTTCGAAGATATCAAATGAACCCCTTTGCAAGTTGACTTGTGGACGCGCAAGAAGTTGTTCAATGGTGCATCGCTGCTCTAAGACATGAGGCTAACCGATCAAGGGAAGTGCGAATGTACATTCAATTTATTTTTTATTGAATATCTAATTGAATAAATAGTGTACATTTATCACAATGATTATATTTGATTGTATTTTGATATCATATTTACATTCTTCTTTAAATTTTCCATATAAAGGTTTTTTTGGCATATTGGGATCGAAGACGTAGATAGATCAATTGGAAATGACGTTGAAACAATAAAAGTGACTCGAAAATTGCATTCAATTAAAACAAAGTCATCCAGAAATGTTTTTGCATTGGATAAAATAAAATATTCTTGTTTTTGTCTTGTTTGCATAGACAACACAAAATCTAATGACATTTGTGAAAACAAAATGTATGTAAAATATTGGAAACATACAGAGCTAAATACAAATGGAAAGATGTTCGTTGCAATGTTTGAAGAAATGCAATCAGAGGAGACTACAATATCATCCGATGGTGATCAAGTTTTTGATCTTGTTAGAGAAGGTAACATTTGAATTGATTTCTAATGATAAAGATCTAGAAATAAATGTTAATATGTATAATTTTGTTAAGTTTGTTTTATTGTTGAGGAGATTTTTTTGTTGTAATTGCACCAACTTACAATGATGAAAATGTGAAGTATTATTTGATGCGTTGCACTAAAATAAAAATGAAATTATTAGAATTCTATAATGATCACGGCTTTCCATATGAAAGAGGATCTATTATACTGAAAGGTTATTTTTCAGAAAAACTAATCAAAGTGGGAATTTTGTTTACTTTGAAGAGTATGAACCTAATTTCATAAGTTGTCAATATAGTCACTTGATGTGTGCAGCACACATAAATTTGATGGAGGTTCAATCAAAGAAAAAAACTAAAATTAAGAAATGGAAAATGTTAAAATCTGATCATGAACGTATTATTGAAGATGGCATTCCATTGGAATTTTTTTGATTGAACTGCCTAACAATTTCTTCTCTTTGGATTATATGTTCTAGAACTTCCAGTACTTTCCTTGTTATGTTATGTGTGCAAGTGTTTGCACATGTACAAATTGTTTTGGTACATGCACACTCTTGTATCAACTAAAAATAGCTTTTCTATACATGCATTGATAAAAAATGTTGCATGTATTAGATATATATATATATATATATGTGTGTGTGTGTTTGTGTGTGTGTGTGTATGTGTGTGTGTGTGTGTGTGTGTGTGTTCTAGAATGTAATTAACTGAAAGTATTTTTTCTATGTGCGTTGATGAAAAATGTTGCATATACTAGATATATACATGAACAGAATGCACACCCACTTTTTCTTGTGGGATTTCTTGGTAAAAGGTATCCATAATGTAAATAAATCATCTGTAGTATAATTTTGTATGAAGATTCCTTTTAGACAAGAGACTCGGAGCACTTCTTCGACTTTTGGTGGGATTTGACCCACATCTCTATTCCTGATTGAAAATCTAGTACAAAATTTGTCTGTCCAATGGTAAAATATGTTCTATGTGCATTGATGAAAAATGTTGTGCACGTATTTGATATATGTGTGTGTGTGTGTGTCCTAGAATGAAATTAATTTTTCAAGTAGTTTTCCAATATGCATTGATGAAAAAGGTTTCACGTACTGAATATATATTTTCTAGAATGCAATTAAAACTGAATGGACCATCAATTTACCAATTTATAAATCAACAAGGCTACCTAGTTCAGTGCATTAATGACATTAACCCCAATTCAACGAAGATGTATCTGCTTCTTATATTTCAAATCAAAATTAAAGGGGTCTATATGGGAAAGAGGCAGAACATATAGCCTATGAACTACTTTAGCTCATAGGTCAATGAAGGTATCATCATGTGGGAAATTGTTTCAAGAAAACTTGATCGTACGTAAAAGTAATCTTAATATTTTTTTTGATCTTTACATACTACATACTATTGTTTGAGTGAAATTGTTTTTAAAAACTTACCAAATGTACTTCAACCATCCAAAACATGAACTTTAAAAACTTTTTGACTATATCAAAACAAATTACTTCACATTTCATGCCAATTGTAGTTCAACTATACAATAAAAACATTTGACATTTAACATTATATCATATGCAAAATGTAGATTGAAATGGTATCCAAAACTCAGTTTTAAAAACTTTTTGATTATATCACAACATTACTTCACATTAATAATGTACTTGAACCATCCAAAACTTGAGTTTTAATTTTTTTTTAATTATATCACAACATTATTTCACATTCCATGCCAATTGTAGCTCAACTATCCAATAAAAAATTTAACATTATATCACATGCCAAATGTAGATTGAAACCATAGAAAACTGAAGTTTTAAAAACTTTTTGATTATATATCGTGCAACATTACTTCACATGCCATGCCAATTATATTTCAACTATCGAATAAACACATTTAACATTATATCACATGCCAAATGTAGATTGAAACCATCCAAAACTTAACCTTTAATTTAACAAAAAATTATAGATCACGACATTACTTCACATGCCAAATGTACTTGAACCATACAAAAATTGAGTTTCAAAAACTTTTTGATCATATCAAAACATTACTTCACATGCCATGTGAAATGTAGTTCAACTATCCAATAAAAACATTAAATATTTAACATTATATCGCATGCCAAATGTATGTTGAAACCATCCAAAACTTAAGTTTTAAAAAAAATATTATTATATCACAACATTACTTCACATACCATGCCAATTATATTTCAACTATCCAATAAAAACATTTAACATTATATCAGATGCCAAATGTAGATTGAAACCATCCAAAACTTAACTTTTAATTTAACAAAAAATTATAGATCACAACGTTACTTCACATTCCAAATTTACTTCAAGCATCCAAAAGTTAAGTTTTAAAAACAAAAAAAATTATAACATATCATTACATAACATGCCAAATCTAGTTCAAAAGAAAAACATTAATTTATAGATGAAAAAATTACTAGTAGTTCAATTATCCAAAACTTAAAAGTTTTAAAAACGAGACAAATTATATAACAACATTACTTCACATTCACATGCCAAAAGTACTAAAACCATCCAAAACTTAACTTTTTGGAACAAAAGAAATTATATTAACATTGTAATAAAATATGTCCAAAAATTGTAGATCTCACAAGTATAAGTATCAAATTATATATATATGACTGTGCATCTTAATAATATATAAAAAAGAAAATTTAAGACTAGAAATCTTGAAATCAAATCTACAAATCATGTCCATCAAATACAGATGGATGTAGTGTCTTTCCTATCAAAGTCTCAATCTGCGCGCTATCTTGCGAAGCATGGGGAACCTGTACACAATGCACATACGAAAATTAAAATTTGATGTTTTAAAAATGAGTGAGAATATATAGAACTTTATGTAAAAAAAAAAAATATCACTACAAGAAAAAAGCACATTGGTGAGGGTCGTGCTTGTGACGGACCTTTAAGGTCCGTCACAAATGTCACATATGGTGACGATCATTAAAAAACCGTCACTGTAAGTGTATATAGTGATGGTCCTTTATGGTCCATCACTAAAGACATTTTTAATGACACTTTTGGTGACGGTCGTTAAAGGCCCATCACTAATTCTCTCTTTGGTGACACTTCTAGTGACGAACTTTTAATGACCCTCACTGATGTTCTTTTTGTTACTTTTGGTGACAGTCAAAAAATATCCGTCATCATTGATCACTAAAAACCGTCACTGTAAGTGTATATAGTGATGGTCCTTTATGGTGCGTCACTAAAGACATTTCACTTTTGGTGAGGGTCGTTAAAGGCCCATCACTAATTCTCTCTTTGGTGACACTTCTAGTGACAAAATTTTAATGACCCTCACCAATGCTATTTTTGTTACTTTTGGTGACGATCAAAAAATGTCCCTCATCATTGATCATTCTAATGAGTTTTTGATGATGCTATGTGCCTGTTAATATATTTTTTTTCAAAAGATAACGATTTAATACCATTATTTTTGAGAATTTTTTATAATATGTCCAAGGCCATAGTGTTTACGGTCAGTCAATTTTTTAAGAAGTAATAAGCGTGTATCAATTCCCTCAAGTAATGACTAGTCAAATAGAGATTTCCTATGATTCAACACATGATTCATATCTATTAAGTTTATTATCTAGAAAATTCCATTTTTTTGAAGATGGCAACAAGAAAGAGTGAAGGAGGCATCCTAAAACATCTTTCCTGATCCTAGTTGGAAAGTGATCACCAAAACTAGGTGGGGGCCACACAAGTGATTTTTGTTGTAAAGTCTATTTTTAGACATATGGATCATGGTCTATGAGTTGCAGGATGTTATTTGTGGATGGTTGGTCAAGTTTCTAAAAATAGATGGACCTCTATTTTTAGACATTGGCTGGAGTCTATTTTTAGACTGCCAGTCTAAAAATAGATCAGTCGAATATTATTAGCCCTTAATAATATTTGGACTATAAACATTATCTTATCCTCTTGGAGCACTTCAGTTCGAGCTACGGATGTGGCACATGCAGCTGACATAAGGAATTACGCTATTCCTAGGGGTTAGTTGAGCTATTGCATGGTTGAATTCAGTTAGAACTCATGTGGCAGAGTTTGGTGGAGTTGATGAGACAGTTGATGGAGTTGTGTTCGGTTTAACTTAATTGAACTAGTTGTATTTAGTATAAATGATAAATACACTAGTGATGAGTGGTGTGAATTAATTATTAATTAATTCACTAATTATTAACTCATAAATAAACTAAATAATACATCAGTTGACTGCAGTGCATGGACAGTTCAGTAGAAACCAGTGTTAGAGGTGGGTGAAAGGGTGAGTCTACTATCAGTTGTGGCCATAGCTGTGCATGAGATTTGCACAAACATTGATTGAGATTGCCAATGAGGATTGCACAGTACAAGCTAGTGGGATTCGAACTTGGATCTAATCATTATTCATCTTGGATTACGCAGTAGAGGCAGGCATACAGGTGGAGGAGATTTGAACTTGTGACTTGTTCATATCTGAGCTAGTTTGTGTGTAGCATGTGAGATAGTGATGAGAGCTATGAGGAGCTTTGTGCTATGTATTGTTACATGTTCTCTATCATTATAATATACATATAGTTGGGGGTTTTCAGCTGTAAGCTTTCCCCATTACATACTTTGTTATATGTGTGCTTGATTATGTTTTAATGTGCGCATGCGACTGCTTCTAATTTCCGCAAATTGATGATCAATTGTAGAAGAGGTTATGTATTATGCATGAAGCTCAAATAGTGTGTAATCAGGATAATCTCTGTGAATAATTAATCTATTATTCAAATTTCTACATGGTATCGGAGCGAAATTGATCATCGGATCTATTACAGTGATTACATTTTATTTCGGTAGAAAGAGTCTGTACGAGGGCCAGGTAGCTTTTGGATCCATCCTTTCTTTGAAAGGTGATATATCCAGTAAATTCCCCTACAGTCGATCTCTGTGCTAGAAATACTTTGTTCTCACAGATCAGAAGCGGTTGAGTTTTGAGCTGCTGGAATTTGAATTTGCAGTAGTGTTTTCTTGGTGTCGAAGTCAAAATGTCTTTCAACAGATTGCGATTGGAGTATGCCCTTGAGGGTAGCTCGAATTATGTTGCATGGAAGGACAGGATGGAGGCGGCGTTAGATGAAAATGGGCTGAAGGAGTTCATAGATGTTGAAGTCCCAGAGCCTACTGATGCTACTCAAGTTGAGGCTTGGCAAAAAAAGACAACAAAGTGTCGAAGGATTCTGTTGGAGGGCGTGAAGGATCACATAGTATCCAGCCTGCATGGTAAAGCTTCTCCATTCTTGATGTGGAAAGCTCTGACAGATTTTTTCCAAAGCAAGAGTGACCAAAGGAAGTTGGCACTCAAGGATAAACTCAGGAAAATAAAGATGGAGAAGAATGACACTATTCCGGTATACTTGACAAAGTTTTTCCATTGCAGGGATGAGCTTGGGAGTGTAGGAGTTAGTGTGGATGATGAGGAATTGGTGAGCTTGGCTCTCCTTGGGCTTCCGAAGAGTTGGCACTCCTATCAGGACTATGTCAATGGTCGGGAAAAATTGCCAGGATGGGAGCGACTTTGGTCGGATCTTGTGCAAGAGGAGATAAGGCGGAGTACCAGGGATGGATCTTCATCAAAGGCATCTGATGAAGAAGATTGTGCTTTGGCTGCCAAAGAAAGGAAGGGGAAGGGCAAGAAGAATGATTCTCAATCCGGTGCGGATGGTAAAGAGCGTGACATGTCCAAAGTGAAGTGTTTTCACTGTCACGAGCATGGACATTACGCCACAAATTGTCCACAGAAGAAGAAGAACAAGCCGGCTGCTGGAGCTACAGCTGGTGAGGCTCTTGCCTCGCAATTTGAGCTGGACTTCTCATTGATCGCATGCATGGTGTCTAGTGCATTGGGATCGGGGTGGTATTTTGATAGTGGCGCTTCCTTTCACATGACGGGAGATGTGAATATTTTCAGTGACTTGGTGGAGAAAGATCTCCAGTTGCATGTTGAGTTGGGCGACAATGGACAATACAATGCGACCGACATTGGTACCATAACCTTTCAGAGGGAGTCAGGTAAACTCATTCTTTTACAAGATGTAGTGCATGTTCCAGGTTTAAAGAAGAATTTGATCTCAGTCGCAATGTTAGAGGATAAAGGGTATGAATTTGTCTTCAGTGAAGGAAAATTTTTCCTTCGGCACAAGGCAACAGGACAAGTCAAGAAGGTTGGGATTCGAAAAAATAATCTCTACAGACTTGAAGTAGATGGGATGTCTATAGAGCTTCCTACTGTTGGGAAGTGTAAGAAAGACATGCAATTGATGCTTGAGAGGGATCAAGTTTTGCATGCAGGTAAGAGTGAACCTTGAGATGTGGAGTAGCCACAATATGAGGATCATGGAGTGGGAGAAAGAACTCATGCAGATAAATTTCATGCCAGATGGGCAGAGGGAGTGCATGCAGCTATACCACCAGGTGAGAGGTGGGGCGACATGCATGATTAATCCCAAGAGGAGATTTCTGGGTAGGATTCATGAGATGGTGTGGATCTCATGAATTGAACCTGGCTACGAGGTGCCCACAACGCAACAGTAGCATGATCAGTTGGATTGATGTAGGCAGATCAAAGTGATAGTGTCGGATACGGGAGCGCGAATCAGAGTTGACAGCAAGTGCAAGAGTGCATGGGTGCAAGAGTTCAACAGCGCAGTGGTTCCTGATGACATGTGAAATTGGGCCCAGCAGAAGTCAAATAATTTGATGATAGATGCATCATACTAATTGAGTTTTTTGGAGCCTATTCAGTTTCAAAGGAGTTGCAGAGCAGATGCATGGAGTTGCATGGCGCTTGTGAAGGTTGCAGGGAAAATGCATGGAGTTGCATGTCGCATGCAAAGACAGTCCTTTCTTGTTGAGAGGGAGTGTTGAATATGGCAACAAGAAATAGTGAAGGAGGCATCCTGAAACATCTTTCCTGATCCTAGTTGGAAAGTGATCACCAAAACTAGGTGGGGGCCACACAAGTGACTTTTGTCGCAAAGTCTATTTTTAGACTATGTCTATTTTTAGACATATGGATCATGGTCTATGAGTTGCAGGATGCTATTTG
>JAXQQM020083592.1:0-20857 GCA_034641835.2 Pinus albicaulis
AAATTGCGTTATTCATCCTTGGATTCCTCCTCCACTAAAACTATGTTGTTGACTTATTCAAAGCAGCTTCATTTTAACCCCGTTCACACATGGAGGTGTCTTATTGAGCTAGAAAGAGTGTCTCCTTTCACACTTGGAGTTTTTTTATCCTCCTTAGGAGACTTATGGGCTTTTCTACCCATTTATTCACCGGTTATAGCTACTGCTAACTCTAATGTTCCATTTAGCTTGGAGGCTAAAATTTGGGAACATTACAGTCCTCCCCTCTAAAATCTTTGCTTGTCCTCAAGAAAATGCATAAGGAGAACAAAATTTCTCCCTTCTTCCTCTTGTGGCCTCCATCAATAGCCTCCATTACTACATCAAGATAATCTGCAAATATATTGTCATTCAATGCTTCCTCCCAAGTGTGCAAAACCAAAGTGTCTGCATCAATCAAAGGTGGAAAGTGTGAATGGAAACTTGCTAGCTTTTTCATGGCCTCCACAAAGTAGGAGTGATGACCAACATGGTGAATGAGTGCCTCCCTCACCCATACTATCATCCAAATGAAGTTAGTCACCCTCCAACATGGTAACACATGGAAAGTCTCCTCCACCTTGTGCTCCTGAAATGAAGGTGGTTTGAATGATTGTACATGATAGGCAAGAGGGCCTATCCCACACTGTCCTCCTCTCCATTCATGATAAGTGTATAGGGCATGCTGATCTTGGGCTGAAACATGATTGCCCTCCAATGGCAAGAAGAAGATTGAGCCTCCAAGGACTCTTCCTCCAAAATCATGAGTCATGCCAACCCAAACCATTCCATTCAAGATGAATGGCACATAATCACCACATGGCATCCAAATCAGAAAATGGCTAAAGGTTATGTGCGATTTTGGATGATACATATGGTCTCTCCAGTGGATACAGCGCAGTTCTCCCAACTGCCGATTGATAATTTCATAAGGCAAGTGGTCCTGTAACAAGTTACAAGCTGTATATGTCTATTCTCCCAACATGGGGAAGTAAGCATAAATGTATATCAGTTGTACATGTATAAAATAAAAATACACTTGCCCAAAGTCATGTATATATGGGCTACTATAATCATAAACATTGGCCCTAAAGTGACCATGAAACCCAAAAATACTCTTGCTCTTTTGAGGAGTAATGCACTGTTCAAACATGGTGGGAAAACACAAGTACTCAATGGAGTAATCAACAAGTATAGAAATGCATTTCCTACCATACATAGTGAGTAGGCTAAAAGTGAGGTCCATGTATAAACTTCCCCATGAGAATTTCCTCACAAAATTCTGCGAGGAGAAGGGATACACATACTCTTTGGAACACTCCATCCATAAGAACACACTCCCATGTGACAACATTGTAGGCCTCAAGAATAAGGCTCCATGACTTCTACCTTTGACATTCCACATTCCAAATCCATCCACCATCATGCTGCTATGTGAGAAGAACATCTCCCGACATGGAAGTCTCTCATGATTCTCTAATACTGAAGGGTAGCCTCCTTGCACCATGAATATGCCTTTCTTCTCTCCAGAAATATCATGAGAATTATGGGAAGAATTTTTCCCATACTCTCCCAAGTGCAACCATAGCAACAAAAACTCTTGTTGTTGCCTCATCTCTCCCTCATACAAGCCATAGAGTAAGATCATGAAGGTCAACTTGTATGATGCCCCATACCAACAAGTCTTTTGTTTCTCTATCATATGGGTTCCATGCCATCCAATTGGTTTCTCTCTCCATACAAAGCTTCCCTTGAACAAAAACACATCAACAATACATGGAAGCAAGATACAATAAAAACAAGTTTCCAAATGACAACCAGAGAGTGAATCATGGTCCTTCTCATGGAACCAGTGCAGTGCATCCTTGGCCTGTATCAAAATAATAAATATCAAGTGCTTTTCCAGCCACTTGTTTGCTGCCACAGTCATATCATAAGATGAAAACATGAAGTTACAATATGGTGTCATTGGTGCACACCAAGAGACATATGGCTTCCTCCACGGCTCATCAAAAAGACAGCCAAGATCAACGCTACAAGTAGTTGCAAGTACATCATCATACAATAGGCAAGAATAAATATTTATTTTTGTTACATCATGTTGCTCAATTAAGGGAAATAAGTACAATACAGAACATGAAATGATACCTCCTCCATTATGTACTTGAGGTCTTGAGCTGAAATGGCTTAATTGGAAATTCTCCCTCACCCCCAATGAGTAGGAAGGTGGCTGTGACATTTTCCCTATCACCATCCGGGCTATGCATCTCTCCATATGTTGATATATGTCATGCTAGATGCCCTCCCAAGTGAACTCCTACATAAACTGGAAATATGCATTAAAGTGCATAGAAGAGAAGTCCTCATGTGCTACATGTAGCAGCTTCTCCTTGAGACTAGAAGATCTATTCAAGAATATACTTCCATAGGAATAGATGACCACATCATCCACCATGTATATGTCATCTCCATCCGGGTCATCAAGAATCATGCATGTACCAAGATCCTTGGAGTACTCTACCAAAAGCTGAGATCTCTAGTAAGGATCAATCCTCCTCAAAGACAATGCCAGTGATCTAGCATGTGAAGCTCTCCTCAAGCTGTTTCCTACTACTTTGACATCCCCCATGCCAAAGTCTTTAGCCAAACTCTTCGCCTCTCCAAAATCCAAGATGCGCAGTCTAAGAGCTATCAAGTGCCCAAGGGACAGCACAGTCAAGTGCCCAGAGCTATCCATGATGTCCCTTGCACAGTCCCTTGGATTTTAGAACGGAGATCTAAGCTCCTTATACAAAATACAAAAGAAACCGACAAGTGTTTCTTATCAAACACTCTGCATACAAAATGGGAAATTCAGTAATTCACTGAATAACCACTGAAAAACTAAAGTAAATGAGTGTATAAGGCTGAAATATGACTGATCTTATGCAAATCCCTTAATGGCTTCCTCCCATGAAAGGATGAACCTTTCAATCACAAGGAAACTCAGCAACAGAGCCACCAAACCATGCAATGAACACTGCCTCTAGAATAACACATTCCCTAGCAGAAACAGCGTTGGGAATGTATGGAAAATGTGTGGTCTGATACCACAGATCTGAAATAAGCTTTGGGGCTCTCCAAATAGATCACTCAAGTGAGGGAAACCTTCCTCCAATGAGAAACTAGCTCAGAAGCCGGGATTCCAATCCCTTCCACTACTGCACCCAGCAACACTACACAATCTCCAGCAAAGTTTTGCTGATGAAAATGGCTGAAGCTTGGCATAAAAAACTGATGTGGAATGATGAATTAAAAATCTCCCAATGAGGCTTCTCAAAGGAAAGAGGTTAGATTCCTACCCGAGAACACCCAGTGCTAAACAGCACTGCAGCTTTGCTAAGCAGCAAAGAAGCAACAATTCTTGGCAGACAAGAATAATAATCTAGAACATGATGAATAATGCTGCCATCCTCTTCCTTATATAAGACATGAATTTTCTTGCCCTTGGCCCCACTCAATTAGGTTACTTCTAACCCAAGTTACATCTCCCTCCAAAATTGCGTTATTCATCCTTGGATTCCTCCTCCACTAAAACTGCGTTGTTGACTTAGTCAAAGAAGTTTCATTTTAACCCTGTTCACACATGGAGGTGTCTTATTGATCTAGAAAGAGTGTCTCCTTTCACACTTGGAGTGTTTTTATCCTCCTTAGGAGACTTATGGGCTTTTCTACCCATTTATTCACCGGTTAGAGCTACTGCTAACTCTAATGTTCCATTTATCTTGGAGGCTAAAATTTGGGAACATTACAGTAGTTGGCGCATTAGTTAATGCATGGAGGAATCAGTTAACTCAGTTAAGCAAGTTAAAGTCAGTTGTACTAGTTGTAACTGTTTGTCGCAATACTGAGAGATCAAGTGAATTAAATATTATTTAATTCACAATCAGTGATCTAACATGAAACTAAGGATTTATTATTATTAGCTGCATGCATGTCAGTTCCAATGGAGACCCAGTTGAGATCTAGGTGAAAGGGATGTTAACTATCAGTTGTAGGATTATTGGGTTGCACCCATGCAACCAAAAACTCATTGGATTGCCCATGATTCTTGCATAGTTTAGGAAGGCCAAAACTGCTAAAGAATAGGGATTTCATTCATCAGGAATTGCGCAAACAAGGCAGACTGTTGAGAGGCTGAGAATTCGCTAAGTGTTGGTCAGTTTTGTCCAAGATAGTGTGAGACAATTAGCTGAGTATAGGAGGTTCTTGTGAGAAGATTTGTATTGTAATTTTTAATGTATCCATGCTGAATATACAATATAAGATAGTGGAGTTTTGGGAAGAAAGCTTTCCCCCGAAAATTATTTGTGTTGTGGTTTGATTTATTCTTCTTTGCTTCATGTGATTGGCGATTGTGTTTAAATTTCTGCAATTGATTTGTAGAAGTGATTCAGTACCTAGATTTAGTACATTTCTAGATCGGATTGAATCCATGATATACATATTGTTTGTATAATTTCTACAATACCATGCCCGCACTAGATCTTGTGATCTCACTGTCTCACAAGAGTCATTCATTTGCACAATTTTCTACACACACAATTTAACACATCAACGCTTTAACCACCAACAACCTCTCTACTCGAAATACACAGCTCACAGCCTTCCTTTATAGGAATTGATCCCATAATCAATTCCATGTGTATTACACATCCCTGTTGCAGCTTTATGCCTAGTCTCGAGTTCAAATTTCATTACAAATATTTTCATCTAAGATCGACACTCAACCTCCTTCAAATCAATCTCATCACGATCTACTCCACAACATCCATCTCCTTCTTATATGCATAAAATCTTTGGTGCGACTTCTACCCATTTGTATGGTCAAGTGCAACGTCGTTTCACACTCGTTTCTCCTCTAATATTTACTACTATTATGGAATAGTTACATACCGCACACTAAAACAAATGACATACAAGCCTCATCACAAGCTTAGCAGCTTGTGGCCTCCACTCAACATATTTACTCGATGCCCAGGTTGATTCACACATAGACTTCGGTCAATTCAAACACTAGATATGAATATATAAACACAGATCTAAAAGCTTTTGTGATCACTTAGAACTCTACATATTTTTAAAGCCTTTCGACTCAAGCTCTAATACCAATTAAATATAATTAATAAAAATAAATAATATCAGAGATACCAGAAACTTGGCGGAAAATGATTTTAATCCTGAATGTATATTCATAAAGAATGATTATACATTATAAATACATAGAGATATGTCTATATTGGACATACAATATCTTGGTTGAGTGAATATCTCAACCACACACCAATATAGGAGGCTAAACAGTTGGAGAGAATTTCTCAACCAACTAGACATCAGCAAACTCCCAAGTATTAGGAATGGTCTCATTCTAGAATTTGATGACCACACCAAAGACAAGTAGAAATTATATTTTCCAAGTTTCATAATTTTATATTTTTTGAATACTTGGACTTATTTATTGTTTAAGTGCGTATGAGGCTAACAAACATGTTTTGCAATTTTCAGTATTTTTTGGACAAATTTGAAGTACTTTATGAAGATATGGGTTTGACGTTGTTTTTTCATTCATTAAACTAGGATGCCCAATAATGGTTCCAACATTTAAAGGTAAATTCTATTAATTCGTGGTAGGGTTTTCAACACATATTTCTTAGATATTGGGGTGAGCACAAGTCATATGGAAAAAATATCTTGGAATTATATACTATGCATAGGGGGAGTAGTGAGTCAATCACTAAATTTAATAGGATATTTTAGAAGTCTTATTTTAGCCTTACAAGGGAAATTCAACCTCCTAAAGTTTTTTCCATGGTGTATGTAATGTTCCCAATTTTATGGAACATTAATTTTTTCCATTTTCACATAGAAGATGAATAAAATTGGGTAGGAGACCCATTCATTTCCTGAGTAAGGAATAAAAATCCTCTTAATTTGAAAGAGGATCACTTATAGAGTTGTATTTCACACCTCCATGTGTGAAAAGAGACTTTTACAAAAGGACTAGGTCAAGTTTGACCAAGTCAAACTGTGCAGTGATAGGAGGTGGAAGGCATCTTGTGGGCCAACACAGTGAGAGAGGAGGGAAGGTTTCTTGAGGAGGAAGCTATCATGAGTGGGTCCCATGGAGGGGGAGCTCACATCATTTGAAAGGAGGGCAAGGCAACCATTGTGAGGCATGTGGAGTATGATTCATCTCTGGTCCTTTGGACTTGCTGCAGTCTCTTACTGTTTAGCAAGAATTGTCGGGGGAGTTCCTGTTTAGGATTTCCCCTCCTTCTTGAGTAGCTCCTAGAGGATTGCACTCCATTCCCCATATTCAAGCATTGAGTTCAAGCATCATCCTTCTTCATCAGCACAGTTTCAGCTGGAGATTGTGTAGTGTTGTTGGGTGTTGCTGGGGAGGTTTTCTACAACATCATCCTTGGCTAGTTTTCCAGAGGAGGGAGCTTTCGTTCCCTTGGGAGATTAGAAAGAGAGGTTTATGAGTATATTCCACCGTCTTTGGCACCAGGCCAACCACTTACCATCATTATAAATGTATTCCATTCCTTAGGCAGCGTTATTCTTGGAGAGCATTTGCTGTGAGGGATTAGCAGATTGTTTGGAGGGTGAGATCTTAGGTGAGAGGATCAGCCTTTCACTCTAGAGATCCATTGGAGAAGACCATGTCGTTGGTTGCAGCATCTTCAGTCTCCTCCACTTATTTCCCTTTCTTCAGTTGCTGCTGCTACCCAACAACTCCGAAATTTTGCAGGTTTTGTATATTTTAGCCAATCCTTCGAGGATTGACTTGAGGTAGTAATTGGGAGCTTAGATATTCTCTCCCAATAAGTTTATGAGCCATATATTTTCATATCTATGTATTGACATGTGTTTCAATATTTGTTCCATATAAGACTTCGTAGTTATAGCCTAGGGCTTTGTTCATGTAGCAGTGTTCTTCACATTTTCATGTACATGTCTCTTGAGGCTTGTAATGCCTTGCTTGAGTGATCATTTCCTCAAGAATTTGTATATATTATGCTGCTAGATTATAATATGATGGCTATGTGTATTCTCCGGTATTTTGTGTGTTAATGTATCACTGTTGCTCCATTGGTGTGTTTTGCATATTGTTGGAGCTCCACATTGGTAATAACTCAGATTATTCCCAATAGTGTAGTTGTTCCAGATTTGGAACATTACAGTGGTATCAGAGCATCGAACTTGGCATAGCCCGTGAGTTCAATATTATAAGGAGATAATGAATAAGATGAGCTTCCTCTCATATATTTTTAGCACAAAGAAGAGCCTCCCCAAGGAGGAGAAGCAAAGAGAAGAAGAGGAAGGTCCATGCACTTCCTATTCTCATGAAGGAAAGGAAGATAGGCATGGAGGATACTTGGATCATCAGACCTTAAGTAAGTACCTGGGTGAATATAAATCTCACTCTAGAGCATTCAGGGAAACTACAACGTTCCCACAGTTTATTCAGCAGAAGGAGGAGAGAAGGCCCTGTAGTAGAAAGGAAATCAGAGGCAATAGGTTCCTATTGTCTACATTTGATGGGGATACTTCAGCAAGAGCTTGGGTGAGGAAGATGGAGGCATTTTTCCTGCTACATCCAATGGTAGAGAAAGAAGCAGTAGAGATTGCAGCGCTGCACATGGAGGATGAAGCCTCTGTTTGGTGGTTCAAACCCTTGGTCCATTCAAGGGTGAGCTCTTTTGCAGAATTTTCTCAAAGGTTAATCAAAACCTTTGATGGAGAGAAGACAAAGGAGGAAAGGCTCACACCACCATGGGAGGAGGATTGAACCAAAGTTGCTGCATCTTTGGAGGAGCAGCCTTCTATATATATACAGGAAGCAGCCATTGCATCAGAAGGAAAAGCCTTTGCAGCCACACAATAACATCCCAAGATTCATCAAGGTATGGTTAAAGTCCCACTTTTCATTTCAGAAGAACATTTAAAAGAATATGGGAATTCATCTATAAAGATCCAAGAATCAACACACTTTGTTATTTTAGAGCATCTTGGTTGCACTGTGTTGTGCAAGGAGGAAGTAAACCACCATCCTCATGCTTCTTTGATGAGTTACATTCAGCCATTGAGGTTGGGATGTGAACAATTGGAGGATGAAACACACCATGACACTCCCATAAAAAACAATGGAACAAATCTTGAACCGGAGATTGAAATAGCTACTACACCATTGGAGGAATTAGCAGCGTTGTTAAACATGGGTGGAAAGGAGACATCACCTCCATCACCTTTGGGTCCTCATGGATCCAACATAGTCATGGGTGAGAGATCTTCTCTAGAAGGTCTCCAAGGAGCTGCATTTCAACCTTCCATGAAATGCAAAGGGGAAGATATGGCTTGGGAAGATGGTGATCCTCATGAGAGGGAAACCAATGGGAAGAAGAGGAGAAGACATCCACAAGGATTTGAGTGGGTGTGGATGAAGAGAAAGAGTTTGATTAGCCACTTGCAATTATGTGATACCAAGCAACAGGAGGCTTGGCTTCATTGGCTCCTCTTGAAGGAGTTTGGCCATCACTTGGTGTATCCTCTTTTCAGGAGGGTGGGAATGGAGAAGAGGTGGCAAGATGTTTACATTATTGAGCAGCAGGGAGTAGGGTTAAATGGTGCTGACATGGTACATATATCAGTCATGGTACCTAAATCACATGAGCTACATGATGTGAGCATGAGGAGGTAGCAAGCACTTGGGTTGCTTGAGCTATCTTGGAGAGAGCACAGGCATATTTGCTCTCATATGATGTATGGTGTTGTTGGACTAGAGGAGGGCACTCTCAGTGCAAAGGAACTACTCCTTGACTTGGGCTAATCAGGAGGCATTTCCGTCTTGGAAGGTGCTTCAAATCTGCAGCAACATCATCAGAGGAGTCCTTGACAAGGAGCATGTCAAGTGACAAAGTTTGGCAGGGGCAAGAGCCTTTTTGCATGAGTTCACAACGCTCTCACTTGGGAGTAGGGTCACACACATGGATACATCCATCATCTTACTTCTAGCCTATGGTAAGAGCCTTGTATTTTCATTTGCTGATTTGCATACTCTTATCATTATGTTGTAGTGTATGGCTCCTCAAAGGGGAAAATTTTTCATGTTGCTCCATGAGAAAAGTTGGGCCAAACCATATGATGGGGACAACCATCTTACACATGGCCTTGGGAAATTTTTTTTCCACTCCACACATGTTCAGCTAATTCATATGATTAGCATTGTATTTCAAAACATTTTGCCTTGTACATTTCTGAAACAACGGTTTTTAAAACTGCGTTGCATCCACTTGGGAGACTGCTGGTACATCTGAGCACCACATGAAACCACCAGTGGCCCCCATATTTTGTTACTGATCATGATCTCCTTTGTTGATATTTCTGGTATGTTTATAGGAGGCATGATTTTGAGTCGGACACAAGGGTTGAATGTGTCATTGAGGGGAGGTGATTCCCATAGTTTATGTATTGCATGTTCTAAGGGGAACTTGAGGGGAGACATGGCCACCACAACCACCCATTTTCCTTCTTTTGAGGTGGGCCATGAGTTTGATGATGATATTCATCCATTGTGGGCATGTATTTGATCTTGTATTGCTGGTTCCCTCATCTATTAACTATTCAGTAGTAGAGGTGATATTTTCTGTACAATGCTTGCCATGTTATTTTTTGCAGCTGGAGTGGGTGACATTGGATTTTAACCCTATGAGACATTGTTTGTAACTTGCTGCACATGGTATAACCTACAACAACATTTCATTGGGACATTCTATGATGATCATGTCCTATTCATCATGGATGAAGTGTCTTGGGCCAACTTGCTTTTCATTGATGGAGGAGAGGTCCTTGGAGGATTGCTCTTAATTTTGCCACTTGGAGGCAATACTTTTGAAGCCCTTGATCAGCACACACTCCAAACTAATAATAATTGGAGAATAGGACAGCATGGGGCAAGCTATGAAGCTTTCCATATTCATATTTTTAGCCCACCTTCATTTCCGGAGCTCAAGGTAGAGGGATATTTTTATGAGTTGCCATGTTGGGAGGCAGCTTATGTTGTATGGATGATTTCTTGGGGATGGGAGATTCATATGGGGGATGATGAGTCCCATTTTATATCAGGTCTCATGCCTCAAGGAGGCCCTTAGACATCCCATTTTTTCCTCCATGGATATTTGTTTCTATATGATAGCTATTTGGGGATGTTCACCAAAAGCTAGATTTCATATATTGGAGGGACAACTTGGACACTTGATTGATGAGATGCATCCCTTTTCTTGGAGGATTTCATCATGCATGGATGCTACAGGGAAATTAAGGGGAAATAAATCATTCTATCCTTGCACTTGCTTGAGGACAAGAAATCTTTGAGAGGAAAGGATCAGATTGTTGGCAATATGATGCAGAGTGTTGTCCTTGATGGCAACCCACTTAATGAAGATGAAGACATGAGATTGTTGGCATGTGCTGTCCTTGATGGCAATCCAATTGATGAAGTTGTGCTTGATAGAATATGTCTTGATAAACTTGTTAAATAATGTAAATCTGATGTATCTACAGTGAGTACAGAAGGTAATGAAGAAAGAAATTCAGTATGTGCTAGATCTATGATGAAAAGAGTATGTCTCAAGGCATACGCGGATTTGTCTAGGAGAAGTCGTGTATGCACGCGGGAAGGAACGTTCCAAGTCGCGTATGGGCAAAAGCGCTCATAAAGTGCAAAACCAGGGGTAACCACCATGGTATTGACCCATTGTATTGAGTAATGATTCGTCTATGTGACCTCGTCCAGGAATACCATCGGAAGTAATGTGGTTTTGGCTCATGGTATTGAAAAAGGGTAAACCTATATAAGGAGAAGAAATTCATTGTGCAAATCATATGAGTGGGCGCAAGATGTCTGAGCTTGAATGAATACTTCTCTCTGAAGTATATCTGAATGGAAAGGGTTACAGTTGAATGATAGATCTGAATGCATGAAGCACCTATGAAGAAAATGATGAAGAAGTGAATCTAGATCTAAAATGTATTTGTATTTGCTACATCTGTTTATGGAATGATTAGATCTGAGATGAGGCGAACATCTATCTAAAGTAAAGGGTAAAATCTGTGTGATGTGTCTGTTCTAAAGATTTTCAATCTGAAGAACCATATGCTAGTTTGACGCAGAAGAAGAGCGTATGTACGCGGCTTCGATGAAGAGAAAGCGCGTATGCGCAGTGGAATTAGCTCTGTAATATGTACAAAAGTATACGCGGGTTTGTATGGTAGAAGGCGCGTATATACGTGGTATAAGTGAAAGGAAGGCACGTATGCAAACTAGGGTTTGCTGAAGCATGGGATATGAAATGTCTGATCTGTCCTGCTATCTTTATTCTACAGTTCTGAGTTGTCGGTTTCAGTTTGGTTGTATGATGGAGCTTAAATATGTGTGTTGGATCCAGTGTGAAAATTGATGAAACGTGGTCCATAGAGGTGTTGAGGGTTGTAGCCTTCAGTCAGGGGGTTGTAGCTCCCTTCCAGGAGAGGCTGGTAAACGGCGTGCATTCCCAGAGGGAGTTAACTTTGATATCACTACGCTAGTACATATGTTGTAAGTTTTCTCTATAATAAAATATTGAAGGCTGAGCAACGGCAACGGTGGTTTTCTCCCGACTTGGGTTTCCACCTAAAAATCATGGTGTTCATGTGTGATGCTTTGTGTGATGGTTTATTCTGTTCTTACTGTACATGTTTACTGTTTATTAAACATCTGATGAATGAATGATGGAATGATATTAGTGAAGAATTAATGACATAATTAGATCTCTGTGTATACGCAAGTTTCATAAAGGGTATCCGCGTATATACGTGAGTCTGTATCAAAAAAGTAGCGTATGGGTTTTAGAAGAAAGAAAAAGTAAAAGTTTTGAATATGCAGTAAATACTGATTCACCCCCCCTCTCAGTATTTTTCCCAACAATTGGTATCAGAGCAGGTTCTTCTGCAGAAGCTTAATCGCTTGAAGGAGATCCGTCACAATGGGAAGTCATGAAGGAGTAATGTCTCTAAAGCCACCACTATTTAATGGAAGCAATCTGATATTCTGGAAGGTACGAACAAAAGCATATCTACAAAGTCTTGGTGCAGAAGTATGGGCAATCGTGGAAGAAGGCTATCAATATCTGGCAAGTATTCCTACTGATGCGGCTGAAAGAAAGAAGTATGAAATCAATGCCAAAGCAGTGAATGTCTTATTAGGAAGCATGTCTGAACCAGAATTTGCTAAGGTGATGCAGCTAAATTCAGCAAAAGAAATATGGGACAAAATCATTCTGAGCTATGAAGGAGATACAAAGGTAAAAAGTGCAAAACTCCAAACTCTCAGAATTGAATATGAAAATTTAAGAATGCATAGTGATGAAAGTATTGCCAGTTTCTTTCTTCGTCTAGATGATATTGTAAATCGAATGAGAAATTTGGGTGAAACCATAACCGATACTACTCTGGTGGAAAAAGTCTTAAGATCCTTGACTTCAAAATTTGACTCTAAATTTTCAGCTATTGAAGAAAGGCAAGATCTGCAAACTCTTACTATTGTTCAATTACATGGTATTCTGACTTCTTTTGAAATGAGACAAGGAGGTCCTTCTCAAATCAAAGAAGCTGCTTTTAAGGCGTCTGCAAAAGGAAAAGAAAAGGAAGTTGTCAAGGAATCCAACTATATATCTGAAGAAGAAGAAGAAGCAAATTTTGTAAGAAGACTCCAACTAGGAACCGGAAGGTTCAAAGGTAAGCTTCCGTTCAAATGTTTTGGTTGTGGAAGAGTTGGTCATTATGCTGCAAAATGTCCTTATAATGAAACATCTGCTAAAGGGAAAGAAGTAGCAAGACGGAATAAGAATCGATCTAGCACAAGAAAAAGTTACTATATTAATGAAGACAGTGATGGGTTATCTGATAGTGAGGAAGAATGTGAACAAGATATTAGACTGCTCATGGAAAAAGAATCTAGAGAAGAAAAGGATACTTTTGTGGATGCTCTAGAAGAAAATGATTTTCTTGAAGAAAACAATCAACTCAAAGTAAGCCTAGAAGAAAAGAACATAATCATAGAGACTCTTGAAAATCAGCTTGAAGCAAAAGAAAAATGCATTGAGGAATTGGAATGTGAAGTAGTAAGTCTAAGGAAAGATAATGAGAAAGTGAAATCTCTCAATCTTAGATTTGCTAAATGTTCAGAAACCTTAGATGAGATTATCAAGGTACAATGGTCTCCTCTTATAAAAACGGGTCTTGGATATACTGGGGAATCTTCCCAGACTTCAGCACCAAATTATCTAAAAGCAGCCACAGCTGGTTCACTACATTCAGCCACTCAGCAAGGGAACAAAGGATCTTTACAGGTAAAGCATGATCATCTCAATTCAAGGAACACTAATAGGGAGATCTTTCAAAGAAGCTACAACCAACAGGTAAATTCAAATAGAAGATTTCATGATCGCAGAAATTTCTACTTCAATGGACAATGTTTCTCATGTCACAATTTTGGTCATAAAGTTGTTCAATGTGTTGCATATAAAATCATCATGACAAGAGAAGCAAGAAAGAAAAGGATTGATATTGGAACAAAGAAGAATACCTATAACAACTTTTCTCCTCTTCAAAATGAAGTTGAATGTGCTTATTGCAATAACTTTGGCCATGAAGAATCTGAATGCAGGAGCAAAGTTCAGCCAAAAGAGCATTTTCCTTCAAGCTCTAAAGTATGGAAAAAGAAGGATTTACAGGTTGAAAATTGTGGCATAGCGTTATTTGCAGAAGGTGAAGAAAATCAATGGTACATTGATAGTGGATGCTCAAGACACATGACAGGTGACAAAAACAAACTTCTTGCATATAGTGCTCTAGAAAAGGAAAAGAAAGTTACATTTGGAAATGATACTCCTACTGTAATTAAAGGAAAAGGGTCTGTGTTTCTAAAAGAAAAGGTGAAGGCTAATGATGTCATGTATGTGGATGGATTAAGGCATAATCTGTTGAGTGTAAGTCAAATGTGTGATCAAGGAACTGAAGTTGTCTTTAGTTCAAAAGAATGTGTGGTTCGTGATCTTGATACATGTAAAATTATTATAAAGGGAAAAGAAATCCAAGCAACCTGTATGTACTGAACTGCAAAGATCAATGTTACTTGAGCAAGACTTCAGAAAATTGGCTATGGCATCGAAGGCTGGGGCATCTAAGCTTCTCTCTAATCAACAAAGCAAGCATACTTCAAGCTGTTCGTGATCTTCCCAATATTAATCTACCAGAAAGTATCATATGCAAATCTTGTCAATTCGGTAAGCAGACCAGAGTATGATTTAATGCCAAAGAAGGATCATCAAGTAAGCCTCTTGAACTCATTCATACTGACATATGTGGACCTATGAGGAAAAAGTCACCACGTGGGGAAGAATACTATATCTTATTTATTAATGATTACTCTAGAATGTGTTGGATCGGGTTCATTAAACACAAGGATGAAGCATTTGAGAAATTTCAGATCTTCAAAGCACTGGTTGAAAATGAATTGGATCTAAAAATCAAGTGTCTTAGATCTGATCGAGGAGGAGAATATACATCAAATGAATTCCTTGAATTTTGTGAACAACATGGCATAAAAAGACAGTTCTTTATAGCTGGCACTCCACAACAAAATGGCGTAGCAGAAAGAATGAATAGAACAATTCAACAAATGGCTAGAGCTATGCTTGATGATTCTGGAACACCTGACACTTTCTGGGGAGAAGTAGCACATACAGAAGCAAACATTCTCAACAAGGCACATGTTCGGGTAAATAGTGATAAAACTCCATATGAACACTGGTATGGTAATTCTCCCTCTGTAAAGCATTTTAGAGTTTTTGGAAGCAAATGCTTTATCAAAAATAATGATGAAAAGCTTGGCAAGTTTGAACCTAGATCAGATGAAGGGATATTTCTTGGTTACTCATCTACAAGCAAAGCATACAAATGTTACAATAAAAGGCTTCGAAAGATTGTTGAATGTATTGATGTTGTTATTAATGAGTCTCCTACAGCTCCTAAAGAAGAAAAACAAACAACAAAAGAAGATGATGGTGACTTATGTCCTTCTACATCAAATAGAAATGATATAGACAGTGGATCCAATGAAGAACCTGAAAATGATCTATCTGAAAAAGGTCCATCCAGATATGTTCAAAAGAATCATCCCGAGTCTCAAATTTTGGGAGACAAGGAATCGGGTGTACGAACAAGGAGAACTCTGGTGGGATCTTCTAGTCATCTAGCACTTCTTTCCACAATTGAACCACACAATGTCAATCAAGCTAGCAAAGATGAATGTTGGAAGCAAGCCATGAATGAAGAGCTTGATCAAATTGAAAAGAATGACACTTGGGAATTGGTACCAAGACCACATGATAAAAATGTCATTGGAACTAAATGGATTTTCAAGAATAAGTTAAATGAGAATGGGGATGTTGTAAGAAACAAAGCTAGACTAGTTTGCAAAGGGTATACTCAACAAGAAGGTATAGACTTTGAAGAAACTTTTGCTCCTGTAGCTAGACTTGAAGCCATAAGAATGTTTCTTGCTTTTTCAATTTTTCAACAAATCAAAGTTTATCAAATGGATGTCAAATCTGCTTTCCTCAATGGTGATCTAGAAGAAGAAATTTATATAGAACAACCAGAAGGATTCATTTTGGGAAATGATGAAAATCTTGTTTGTAGACTTAAAAAGGCTCTATATGGTCTCAAACAAGCTCCAAGGGCATGGTATTATCGTCTTGATAAATATCTTCATCAACAAGGATTTTCAAAGGGGTCTGCTGATAGCAACTTATACACAAAAATTGAAAATGATAAACTATTGATTGTGGTTGTATATGTTGATGATATCATTTTTGGGAGTAACGAAGAATCTATGAGTCAAAAATTTGCTTTTGTCATGCAGCAAGAATTTGAAATGTCCTTACTAGGGGAACTAACATTCTTTCTTGGCTTGCAAGTGCATCAAACTGCAGATGGTATATTCCTATCACAAGAAAAATATCTTAAGCAAATTCTGAAGAAGTATGGCATGGAAGAATGCAAACCTGTAATTACACCAATGATAACCAGATGCAATCTCAGTTCTCATGATGATTCTCCCCCGGTGAATCAACCAGAATACAGATCAATGATAGGAAGTCTACTTTATCTCACTGGGACTAGACCAGACATTATGCATGCAGTTGGGATTGTTGGACAATTCCAAGCTAATCCAAAAGAGTCTCACCTTCAGGCTGTCAAAAGAATATTCAAATATCTACAAGGAACTCAAGACTTTGGACTATGGTATCAAAAGAATGCTGATCTTACTCTTCATGCTTACACTGATGCAGATTGGGCTGGAAATGTTGATGATCGGAAAAGCACTAGTGGTGGTGCATTCTATATGGGACCCTGGTTAGTATCTTGGTTCAGCAAGAAGCAAAATTCTATTGCCTTATCTACAGCAGAAGCAGAATATGTGGCTGTCGCATCTTGTTGCACTCAACTCCTTTGGATGATGCAAACCTTACAAGATTTTCAAATCAAATGTACACCTCCTGTCCCCATTAAGTGTGATAATACAAGTGCCATCAGTATCTCAAAGAATCTTGTTATGCATTCAAAGACAAAGCACATTCCCATCAAGTATCACTTCTTACGTGAACAAGTGCTTGAACAAAAGGTGAAGTTGGAGTATGTTCCTTCCAAGGAACAAGTTGCTGATATCTTTACCAAACCTCTACCCAGGGAAGCGTTCGAGTATCTAAGACAGAAACTGGGAGTAGTCTCTGCTAGTCAAAAGAACAAATCAGCTTAAATTCAAAATATTAAATTGAATACGTAGTTTTACTGAAACACAGTCACGTATATACGCGAGTTACATGAACAAAATTCGCGTATACACGCGAGTTCCAGCAGACACAGTCGCGTATGCACTGCTGATAAGAGATTTATATGATAGCTGAAGATCTGGAGCAGAGGTTCAGGGGGAGCATCAGTCTAACTGTTAATAACTGCATTATTGACTCTGTATCAACTTATTTTCTCAGCTCAAAATAATGATGAAATGATACTTATGTTGAAGATCATGGATGAGCCTGAATTGTTACTTGATGAAGAGTATCTATTGGATGAGATGGAAGTCTTATGATTTAGAGATATGGATAGATCATGCAGAGTTTGTTGCTAATGACTTGCTGTTGAAGGTGTTCAGGTTGCACAAGTTAAGGAGGCCTGTTATGCATTCGAATACCAAGCACATTCCCATCAAGTATCACTTCTTACGTGAACAAGTGCTTGAGCAAAAGGTGAAGTTGGACTATGTTCCCTCCAAAGAACAAGTTGCTGATATCTTTACCAAACCTCTGCCCAGGGAAGTGTTCGAGTATCTAAGATAGAAGCTGGGAGTGTTCTCTGCCAGTCAAAAGAACAAATCTGCATAATTTTAGAAGATGGCATTGGATACGCGGATTTCCTGAAACACAGTCGCGTATATACGCGAGTTCATGCACAGAAAACCGCGTATGTCTGATTGCTGACAAATTTCTGCTTGGAGTTAGCTCTCTTCAGCACAGCTGCAGTGCTGTTTGGTATCTATGATACTGTTTGGTATCTCTGGTGGTGTTCCAGTTCTCATAATTCTATTTCTAATGTTTTGATAAAGATGCCTTGCTGATTTGTTGATGAAAGTGTTCAGGATGCTCAAACTAAGGGGGAGCCTTAGTCATATGAAAAGGATGCTTGGATGCACAGATTCAGGGGGAGCATTAGCATTGCTGAGTATAATGCATTGTTGGCATTATGTTGATTCTGAAAAATGTTCTCTTTCTTGAGGACTTTCTAGGTGTTGGTCTTAAATGGCCATTTTTGTAATTTGGTGAAAAGGTCTTGTTGAGACCCATGATGTAAAATTGTAATATTCAGCCATGTAAAGGACTTGTCAAATTTTTAAACCCACTTGGTTGGATAGCTGAGTCAAATTTTGTAAACCCACTTGGTTGGGTAGCTGAGTTGAAATGTGTAAACCCACTCGGTTGGGTACTTGAGTCTCATATGTAAATTCACTTGGATGGATATTTGATGTAAGTATGAGTCATTGGTGATAGGAAAGTCATAGAGTCATGTACTTCATTGGAAAATATGTTTTGAAGATTCAGCATGAACTCAGGGGGAGCTTGGTCATGGTATCATCAGATCTACAGAACGCTTCTTCTACATGAGGAGAAAAAGGGAGAGTTTGTTGGTTTTGATCCGCCCTTTGCCCTTGATGTCAAAGGGGGAGAGTGACATGGTGTTTGAATGAAGAGCAAGAATGGTGTCAAAAATGGAGAGAGTGACATGGTGTCATTGTATTCGTAATGTACCTATCTGTTGTGGTAACCAAACACCATCGTGGTTGCCATCAAGTCCAAAGGGGGAGATTGTTGGCAATATGATGCAGAGTGTTGTCCTTGATGGCAACCCACTGAATGAAGATGAAGACATGAGATTGTTGACATGTGTTGTCCTTGATGGCAAACCACCTGATGAAGTTAGTCTTGACCTGATGGACTTGGTAAATGATGTAAATCTAATATGAAATGATGTTTGTTAGCAATATGATGCTGAGTGTTGTCCTTGAAAGGCAACCCACTTGATGAAGATGATGGCAACTTACTGGATGAAGTTGTGCTTATGTCTTGATGAGCTAAATCATATGTATCTACAGTGAGTACAGAAGGCAATGAAGAAAGGAATTCAGCATGTGTTAAATCTATGATGAAAAGAGTATGTCTCAAGGCATACGCGGATCTGTCTAGGAGAAGTCGCGTATGCACGCGGGAAACAACGTGCCAAGTCGCGTATGGGCAAAAGCGCTCATAAAGTGCAAAACCAGGGGTAACCACCATGGTATTGACCCATTGTATTAGGTAATGATTCGTCTAAATGACCCCGTCCAGGAATACCATCGGAAGTAATATGGTTTTGGCTCATAGTATTGATAAAAGGTAAACCTATATAAAGAGAAGAAATTCATTGTGCAAATGATGAGTGTGGGTGCAAGATGTCTGAGCTTGAATGAATACTTCTCTCTGAAGTATATCTGAATGGAAAGGGTTACGGTTGAATGATAGATCTGAATGCATGATGCACCAATGATGAAGAAGGGTATCTAGATCTGAAATGTACTTGTATTTGCTAGATCTGTTTATGGAATGATTAGATCTGAGATAAGGCGAACATCTGTCTGAAGTAAAGGGTAAATACGTAGCGATGTGCTCTGTTACAAAATTGCAATGACCTAAATGTCTGAAGAACCATACGCTTGTTTTCCGCAGAGGAAGCGCGTATACACGTGGCTTCGCTGAAGAGAAAGCGCGTATGCGCAATGAAATTAGATCTATAATATGTGCAGAAGTATACGTTGGTTTTTGTGAACGGAAGCGTGTATATACGCGACATCAATGAAAGGAAAGCGCGTATGCAAACTAGGGTTTGCTGAAGTCTGTGGAATCTTTGGATCCAGTGTGAAAATTGATGAAACATGGTCCTTAGAGGTGCTGAGGGTTGTAGCCTTCAGTCAGGGGTTCAAAACTCATCTCAGAGTGGTGCAGTAGCAGAAACAATTGTGAGCTCCCTTCGAGTGAAATTTGGTAAATGAGAAGCGGTCGTAGCTCCCTTCAGGAGAGGGTAGTAAGCAATGGCAGTGGGTGCTGCGTCTTTGGTAGAATCTGCTTTTGACACATATGTTGTAAGATGTTTTCTCTATAATAAAATATTGAAGGTGACAATCAAAGTGAGTGGTTTTCTAACTTGGGTTTCCACCTAAAAATCTTGGTGTTCATGTGTGATGCTTTGTGTGATGGTTTTATTAGGTGTTACACATTCTGTTAGCAACATCGGATGCTGAATATTGCAGAGACTAAGGTGTAAATATCTTCATATTTAGATCTGCGCTGTGGAGTTGTATGAAGGATATCCGCGTGTATACACGAGTTTACTAAAGGAAAGTAGCGTATGGGTTTTAGAGAGTGAAAAAGTAAAAATTTTTGAATATGCAGTAAATACTGATTCACCCCCCCCCCTCTCAATATTTTTCCCAACATTTTCACCTTCCTTCATTTTCCCTTCATTCTGCTCCTTATTACTAGAGTTGGGTATCGTAGTTCTATGATTTTGGCAATCTGACAAACTCTTCAATATTCGTTCCTGATCCCGCATCATTCACTCATTATCTTCCCTTCTATTGGCCATCTCGGTTCTTAAATTTCGAACTGTTTACATAAGAATAGTCGTGGGGTTTTGATGGTTCCCCTCTAACTATAAAAAAACTTCCGGATTAACACTTGTACCAGCTACATGGCTTGGTTCCACTAACGGTTGTATGGGCTTTGTATTTCCTTCCCTGTTGTGCATCAAAATTATCTGTTTTTCCTTCTTTTAATATTATTATTTCTAAAATCAGTCACCCAATCCTGGCCATAGTATTGTAACGAGGTTTTGATACCACTTGTAATAGTCCTTTTCCACAAAGTTAGTAATAGTAAATAAAGACATATAAAAAAATTACCATCAAGTTATCTCAGAATAATAAGATAATGTTAAAATTATATCACGTGACTGATCCAGGGTAAATACTTGATACCCTTAACCAAGACCTTTTACTTCAGCTAATAAATTAGAATTGCATTTAATTAAAGAGTTAATGAACATAAATGAACAATTGCATGCTGTAAAGAAGAGGAACATAGCATGCACTAGTACATTTGGCGGA